>WMED01002861.1:0-23281 GCA_019650415.1 Pipa parva
AACTGCAATTTCACTGATATGTATTTTGTGTACTGTCCAGTGACAATAAAAAATTATCTAGTCTAATCTAATCTAAATATTGATTTCATTATTTGTGTTAATTTTCATTGAAATTTTTTGCAACATTATTCAGAGATGCACAATAGGAAATTCAAAGAGCATTCCTGTATTTGGTTTGGAATAAAAAGGACCTGCTTGAGGTTGAATCAGAGCACCAATCATCCACACTTCTTCCTCCTTCTGTAAGTTAAACACAATCTGCTGCGCTATGGTTTTCTGAGCAATCAGCACAGCACCAATTCCACAGTTGAAGTTACACATCATCTCTTGCTCCGACAAGCCTCCCTCTTTGTATAGCCAAGAGAATATGGCTGGTACCCTCCAACAAAGCGCATCTAAGATAACGCAAAAACATATTTAGTGTATGATACACACCTTAGAATGAATTTGCTAAAATATATATGCTCAAAATTATTAGGGCTGACATTAGGGGTGACTCGGTAAATAATTGCCCAGGGTCTACAACTTCAAGGGGCCCTCAAGTAGCGCTTGACTTTAATAGTGCCCCCAGCAGCACTCAATACGCAATCAGCCTGGAGGTCTTACTGCACCCACTACACAATGAATCATTTGCACAACAATGGGTAAAAGAATAGCAGAAAATATTCCATTATTGTCACAAATGCTCGACAAATATCCCCCACAAGGAAGCTACAAATTGTAAAGAGACATTCATTATCACCAATAAATAATTTTATTACAGATATCAACAAGTGAAATACTAATAATTAAAATATAATTAATATAAAAATGAACAATAGTAAAACAGGCTATTAATTCCAGAGAAATTTATTAAACTTGGCAAAGCTCGTTTTTGCTTTTCCGAGTTTATTAATCGGGAAACTTTTTCCATTGAATATATCCTTGGAAAGGGCAGCTGTACTTTACATTAGTTGTAGTGTAGTTACCTTTCCATGGAAATATTCAATGGAAAAAGTTTCTCTCAGTAAGTATCGATCAAAAACAAATCTCGTGATACTTACCGCGAGAAACTTCCGGGTGTTCGCCCGATTAAACTCGGAAAAGCCAAAATGAGCTTTTCCGAGTTTAAGAAATTAAGAGTGATATCAATTAATGATCCTGTACTAAATTTTCTGCTTACCAACAACAGCCCCTAGTGTTTCTGGCAAGACTCTGCAGATACTTCCCAGAAGCCCTCCTTCAGTAACAGGTGCAAAAGCTCTGATGAGCCCAGAATGGATAAAAGGCAGCAGCATATTACTGTAAATAATAGACGGGTTTAGGAGAATTTCACCTATAAAGAGAAATATGGATCCTTGTCTTAAAAAACACAATATATAGAGGCTATCCAAGACTTTTATTTGCCCACTTTTTTTATGTAATGTAAAGGAATGTAATGTACCCCAACTTTGCTCTCCATTCCCCACCGGCAGCAATGACGTGTAGCCAATGGAACATTTTTCCATTATCGTCTCTATAAAGCCAGTGCCATCGCAGTACATTCCAGACGAGCGTATAGCAATAACCACATCTCCTTCTCTCATTTTGTCCAGGCGTGGGAGTTTGTGTTCTTTCTCTACTACCCCCACGGCACATCCACTGAGAGTGCAGCTGCCCTCTGGAAACACACTGGGCAAATACGCAATTTCCCTCTCTGTAGAGGCAGCAGGCGTTTCAGCATGATGTCATAAATTTAATAATTAGAAATATCAGTAACAAGGGGAGCAAGAAAATCAGTAGTATGCATGAAACTTCCTAAGGTAGACGCAATGTTAGCAGAATTGTATAGGATAGATACAGGGGAATTCATCAACAGGAGATATAGTAACCCATAGCAACCAGTCAGCAGTTAAAGACAACTGAAGGCTTGTTGTACTAGCAGGAATCAGTGCTAGAGCGAAGAAGCATTTCAGTGAGTTTTTCCCACCCACCATCCCTAGTTGAACAAGCTTTTAGTTTTCTTTTAACTTCCTCTGGAAAGTTAGAGGAGCTAGAATTGAAAAAAGTCAAATTATGACTGGTTGTTATGGGGTTACAGTGTATTTTATAGGGCAATAATTACCAAGCATGGATGTAAATTCCCTAAACAGTTAAAGATTTCTACATCCTTGTTTAAAAAGGGATGTAATCCTTTGTGATTTTCATTTTTGACTGACTAGTTATTCGTACAAGGTAAGTTTATCACCCGGACTGTTGGCAAAATTTAATAAAATCGAAAATCGCAATATCAATATTGCCGATATCGGAAGTCTATCGATATCGTGATATCGGCAATATCAATATCGAAATTCAAATTAAAATGTTTAATTTCCATAGCAAAAATCCATAATATCGCAGGAAAATTTGATATTGCGCAATTGATATCAGCAAAATTGCGATATCGGCAATATCGACATCGAGATTTTTTTATTTTATTTTAAATTTCGCCCCTTAGTGTATCTGTTTGTTTGGAGTAGAAAATCCCTAGTTTAGGGCAGGAAGTCTCTGGCATAGGATAGTGTTTGATTTCTGAAGATTAACTGGTATAATTGCACCTACACCTTTATAAAATTCTGTAAGACGATACGATAATGTTAAGAAGCCAGCAGAAATATAGTATAACATAAAGTATAAGATATGTCCTGCACTAAAATATCAGCATTTTCTTCCAAATATTTACATATGTGTAGTATAAAATGAGTATTGCTTGTGATGTGATAAAGGGAGTATGGATCTCTTGAAAGCTCGTCTATTTAAACTGACTGTTAGTCCAGCAAAAAAAAGGTATCACCAAGTATTGCAATACTCATTGATTTGCATCTGTGGACTAACACAACCTCTCTACCTTAACTCAATGTATAACACCTAGGCTATTCTTGATTCCGCCAACTCAAAGGCACAGATGGGGGTTATTCACTAAGGTGTGAATTATATGCAACAATTCGGACTTTAGTGAATAACCCCTAAGACTTCAAACTTCCCAAGTAGTGAGTTCTGATTCACAAACTCTACACAAATTGGCAAACTCATTCTCTATTTTAGTATCACAACTGACTTTATTAAACCTAGGTGACCAAATTGTCTACAGCAGCCTCAATGATAGCAAAGGAAAACTAGGTTAAGCCCAGGGAACTAATATGTGCTCATATGAGTGATAAAGCGTAGGAGAAACAACTCTTTTGGCTGCTCTGGAATCAATATATTGGCAATTTATGACCCAATGCTTCCCTAGTACTGAAAGTCTCTGGTTCTAAGTTTAATCACTGCTTTCATACAACTCCCCCCCCCACCTGTATGTACCAATCTGATCCCACACCATATACATAATTTAAATATAACGTACAGTATATATTAAAGTGCACCTATCACTTAAAAACTCTAATACTAATTTAGGTTTTACTAATCAAATAAACGTTATTGTAAATATATATATACGTTTTGTATATATATATATAAAACGTATGTACCCGTTTTAAAAATGTACCTTTATACAGCGTTTCTATACAGCCTGCCTTTTGTTTCTTTCCCGAGTTGGGCGGGGCTAAATAACGATTGACATTATAGCTCCTCCAGTCAGATCCCTTCAATCTGAATCTAGCAGGGATCGGGTTGGAGGAGCTATAATGTCCATCATCATTTAGCCCCGCCCACCAGACTCAGGAAAGAAAAGTCAGGCTGACAGGGAAGATGACAGATAGAAACGCTGTTTAAAGGTACATTTTTTAATACATCTATATTTACAAAACCTTTTATTTCATTAATACAACCTAAATTAGCATTAGTTTTGAGATGACAGGTGAACTTTAATGATACAAACACTGTCATGTGTGTTTGCTTTTGTTTTCTTAATTTGTAATTGTTCTCTTCTCTTGTTTCCGCTCTTACACACCAATAATATAAATTGAATTCTTAAAGAGAATGTGAATTATTCATGACACCCCCTTATTGTTTATGACTTACCTAATAATTTGCTGCTAGCTATTTTGCAAGCTGTGGCTAACCCGTTATAGATTGATTTAGACCTGTTGTCTTCACGTTCACCACAAGCAATGTAGGGCATGAAAAATAGAGTCTCTGCTCCCTGAGTCAAGATATTGTTCATGCACAATGCCACCAAGTCTTGAGCCACTCTACTGTGCTGATAGTCTGTTTGGGCAATCTGTGAGCAGAAGAGACTGTGTTATTAGGAGCATAGTGCTGATTCTTCTGTGCTGTTCTAACCTTCCTTTCAATGTTGTTTGCCCATGCCCTATGCAGGTATGCTGCATAATTACCCATGCCTCCTCAAGGGCAAGGACCTCTGTGCTGGTGTACTGCTTTTCAATATCCATGACTGCCATTTTGTACTATGCACACCATGAATAATTGAGGGCTTCTGAATCCCGATCATTTGTCTTGATATAACTAGTAAGGATAAGCCTAAAGAAATAAACTCTGTATGTTGTCATTGTGATCACCTTTAATTTAACTTGTGCGCTGTTAGTCGTGCACACCAAAATGGGATCCTTGTACTGGGTTGCGTTTAGCGCCAAACAACCGCAATTTGTTATGTCTCTCTGGAAGTCTGAGGGATAAAAATCAACATCATATTAATTCATAAATATATGATTATAATCACATTTTAAAACACAAAGAAGCAATCTGAATATAATCGTACAATGGAAAGCCCTGTCCAATATTTACTGTATTACAGGAGAAGTAGAAAATGAACTAATCAATACTGTTTTTATTTATAGACAGGTAGTAAAGATTTGGCAAAAAATGCATATTAAAGACACAGCTGAAAGAAAAGCTACAGAATTCATAAAGGGGATAACAGGACATTATTGGCTAAAGTGAGAATTCGACTTTGAAATTCGCAAACGGTGGATTCTCAAAGGAAATCTGCGACCACGGCAATTTTAAAGTCGTGACGGCGACAATATTCCCGTAATGAAGTCGCGAGTGCAACAATAGCAGTCTGTTACGACTGTCTTTAGCTGGCAAATTCACACCTGTACGCAACAATGTGGACTTTAGCCAATAACTCCCTATATCTTGCGTTGTGGTGGTGAGAACATGGCTGCCATCGAAGGTCATTGGGCCCTCAAAAGCTTAACAAACAGGGGCCCATAAAAATGACAGTACATGATTTTACACATTCCATTTTCAGTGAAAACTGCCCATTAACTTTGCTCGGTGGCCAGAAGTACATTAGTTTTAATGGTGAGTACACTGACTGGCAGGTTGTATCCACACTGATTGCTGAGCTTACTGTGTGTCCCTGACATCAGTTGTTATTATGAAATCTAAAAAGAGTACTGAACGTATTGCACGTGGAATGGTAAGAGTCCAAACTCTCCTTTCACATTTATTTTGCCTTCCTTTGAGTTGGCCTTAAACAGAGTGGGGGAGAAGAGTTTATCCTGATGGGTGCAGTAATTAATTGCACTTTTTGGGGGTTATTCCCTAAGGTGCGAATTTGACTGTCAAATTCGCAAACAGGCGTATTCCCATAGCAAATTCGCGACAATTTCCCCATTGTATAGTCGCGATAATTTTGTTAATATTGCAACAATTTCCCCATAATAAAGTAGTGACTGCGACAATATTTTCATTATAAAGACGCAACTGCGACAGTAGCAGCCTAATGCGACTGTCTTTATCTGGCGAATTCACACCTATACGCAACAATTTGGACTTTAGTGAATAACCCCCTTTATTTTACTTTCTATTTATGTTTATCGATCAAAGGGACCACGCTAGCATTAGGTAATGCTTTAACTGTTTCTAAATTCACAGCATTACCCTCCATTATTCTGCCCCATCATAGAATAGGGGTTGATGAAGGATGGCAATATGATAGTCAGTTCCTCACCAGAACTCCCTGGAAAGAGGAATTCACCAGAACTAGAAATTATGTTTATTACTTAAAGTAAAAAATCTGTTACCGATAATCCTGTCTTGTCCAAAATGTGACCGAGCTTCCCTGGTTACTGGGGCAGTCAGTGTACAGTCTGGGCGTCCGTTAGTTTCCATTCTGGAGAGATAAAGAACCCATGCCATTTGTATGAGGTAATGTTCTCGAATTGTTACCACAAACAATATATCACTCACTAGTAATGTTCAAATTTATTCCACGTAGAGAAGCAGTTAGCTTTTAGATCTAGAAATCAGGGGTAATATCCTGTTAAAAATAGGATGCAATACATAAATAGTGCACAGAACTTGCCTAGAAGGCAGTATGTAATCAGTGGTCCAGGTACAATCTCAGGTGTTGCCTTGTTACAACAGACACTCTGTTTGTGTTACATATAACAGTTGTAATAAGTAACCTACTGTTCTGCTTCTCTGAATTCAGCTCCTTGGGAACCATAGGCTGGCACATCGTCCCTTCCTACCTCTGAAGCAGATGTGAGGCCGGTGTCGAGAAAACCCAGTTTGTTTTGTACCGGAGTTTCCATAACTGCAATATATTATAGGGAGTTTATTAGTCAGGGCAGGTAGTCTGTAATATTATGTCTAGTTTCTTACTGTCTGTCGGTGTTTAGCACACTACAGGATGGGCAAAACTTGGATACTTCAAAACCATTGACTATAGAGGGAATGATGGCAGTGTGCAAACTGGGCTATTGCCCATGGCCCTTAAAACTCAGGGTTACCTCTGCTGCAAACAAATCCATTCTGTTCACTCTCACTGCTTGGCACCAGCCTGTCAAACTTGCCATCATGTTAGTCATCTCTTTCAGTTTTGCCAAGGGTTCCACACTTTGTTTAAACCTGGGCTTGACTGATAATAAAACAAACTCACAATAGTTGTCAGGAGTCCTTTAACTGAAAAAGGGGCTACTGGGAAATGTGTAGCTGCAAACAACATCACACCTACAGCAGCCCCCAAACACAATTGGAGCAGGGGTTGACGTCACATAATGTAAATACATATACAGTGGTACCTTGAGATACGAACAGCTCACTATACGAATTTCTTGAGAGCCGAATTGCGATTCGGACCATTTTCCTGTTTGAGATACAAGCTGAAATTTGAGATACGAACTGTTTTGGCTGGAAAGGATTCATTTCATATGTATTATTTTAAAAAGGGATAATTGGTTTGAGATACGATCTGTCTTGAGTTACAATCTCGGTCACGGAACGAATTAAATTTGTATCTCAAGGTACCACTGTATTTGTATAGTGCCACGAATGTGCAATGTGCTTTATATCATTACATATCACAGACAGCCACAATCAAGCATGGAATAGTTACCACTTGACTCTTTCCCAGAGACTGACTCCTTTGCCCATACAAGTAAGCACTGGTGAAGTTGTCCCTGAATTGCTGATTGGATAGTTTTATACAGATCTGTTTCCAGTAGTGGTAGGATGGCCTGCCAAGACATAAATTGACATTTCTATAGTTCATTCCCCCAGCATTTTAAAGAAGTATAAGAAATATTTCCTAAAAACAAAGTTACATGTATACGACACATTATATAGAACAGGGGTTGGCAACTCTTCCATTAAAGAATGAGGGGGTTATTCTCTAAAGTCTGTATTGTTGCGTAAAGGTTTGAATTCGCCAGCTAAAGACAGTCGCAATAGACTGCTACTGTCACAGTTGTGTCTTTATAAATGAGAATATTCTCACAGTCACGACTTTACTATGGAAACATTGTCACAGCCGCAACTGTAAAAATTGTCGTAGTCTCAACTTTACAGTGGGAGATATTTCACGGTCATGGATTTGCTATGGGAAACTGCTGCTCGAAAATTGGACAGTCGAATTTGGGGGGTTATTCACTAAGGTGTGAATTCGACTCTCTAATTCGCAAAGAGCGGATTCCCATAGCAAAACCGTTACAATTTCCCCATTGTAAAGTCGCGACAATTTTTTAATGTTAAGATTGTGACAATTTTCCCATGATAAAGTCACAACTGCAACAATCTTCTCATGAAAAAGATGCAACTGCGACAGTAGCAGCCTATTGCGACTGTCTTTATCTGGCGAATTCACACCTATACGCAACAATTCAGTGAATAACCCCCTTGGACTTTAGAGAATAACCCCCTAATATTCTGAAGCCGCAAAACATAGCACAGCTTATAGACTTTTAAAAGTTTTAATCTTTTTTTTTTTTTTAATTTTACCCGTTACAACAATGGAATACAACAAACAGAAGAAGAAAAAAATAAAATGATATATAAATAAGAAATAAATTGATAAATACATTTTATTCTTTTTTTTCATTTTTTCAGTCAAGGCGGAAGTAAGCCACAACAAGGAGAGTGAATAGCCGCATGCAGCTCCGGAGCCGCGGGTTGCCTACCCCTGATATAGAAAATAAAATGTGATTACCAATGGCCTGCTAAATGTTTTTCTGCTAAAAATCATTTATATTAGTGCCTTCTGGATGAAATCCTAGTGATTATAAAAGAATATTATGGAGAATATTTGTTATTCTCCGATGTCATCATTTTCTTGATCACTTAGAATGAGATAATGTACGTTATGGGAAATGATGCTGAACGTTATATATTCTGGGATCTTTCTTTCTGTTCTCAAGACTTCATTAAGACAATAAAATGCAATTAAATAAGCCCAGAATACCATTAAATTGACATTACATCGGCGAAATTAGGGGAATCTCCATGAGACGCTTTAGAAGAGGAACTGAAATAAGAGTGAAACCCTACGCTACAAGACTTTCTGACTGAAGGGGTGGGGACTTATTGTAAAAAAAAAATACTGTGTACAGGGTCTTACACAAACAATATTAAATCAAAAGCTATGAGGAATACAAGAGCCATACAATAAAACAGTATTCAGTACTCTAATTCCAAATGATGAGGAGGTTTAGTTGGCGTGTTTACAGGCTTATTCTCTGTTGCCAAGGAATATTTAGGTTCTGTTTAAATAAAGCTCAGCAGAGCACGGAAGCACAGATGATAAAAATATTAACAATACATACCTTAAAATTCAGATTTCTTACCTGACTTTCTAGTTCTTGAAAGCTGCATTTGAGACCAAGAACTAAAGGACCCTGACCAGTCAGCATTAACTTGGCACCAAGTACCCCTAATGTATAAACACACCAAACCTTTGTATTAGTGTAGACATTCATGAATAACATTCATGATTATACCCTCCTGAGGAAGCAGTACCTGCGAAACGCGTAGAGAGTTTTTTCTTTTGAGAGCTGTGTGTGTTAAACCACTATATTCAAGTCTATGTGGTTCACCGATGTACCATTCAACCAATTTAAGGGCCTTACCTCATCAATATTTTAAAAGCAACATTTTTCAGCATTTCTGGTGAGCATATACATTGAACATCACATTTTAGGGTGTTTTCTTTGTTTTCCATCACATCTATCAGGCACGTTTGGGACTACGGTATATTACATCAATTTATTACCTGTGATAAGGCACTTAGTGCCTTTTTGTTTGCGCTTTCTCGCAGTTTTTTCATTTGTTGTCGTTTGAGAAGTGGTTTGGAGCACACTTGTACATTGAGAAGGCTGCAATCAACTTACATTTATTTATTGGATTTTTTTGGACTTCATATTGGACTTTTTTTTGGGATTTTAATTTTTTTTTGTTTGTTTGTCTCACAAAACAATCTCTATATTGATTAAGCGCCCCCCTCCCTTTTTTTCCATTTTCTACATTTTCACTGTACTTATCACAGGAACAGTATGATATCCCCTACTTATATTCATGTATACCAATATGTAGCCAAATAAGGGTGTTTGTACATAACAGAGTAAAACAATATGTTTTACTAAGCATTTGAAATAAGTGAAAGTGAGAGTAAAATAATACATTCAGACCAGATGCGGGAACTTGCCGGGTTTCATCCCACCCCCTTAGGCCAAAACCCCATCTCGTTATAAAAGATAACACTCCCATTGGGTATAAAATATGTAGCCCCACCCCTAATCATTATGCATCATTAAGCAACACCCCAAGGGTGAAATTAATTAAACTCAAAAAAGCCGTTTTGCACTTTTCGAGGATAATAACTCGGGAGAAGGCTTTGAAGTTTCTCTCGGTAAGTATCGTGAGATTTGCCTCATGCAAAACTTTTTAAATGAAATATATCCATGGAAAGGTAGCTATACTGTATGGCTACCCTGTCCATGGATATATTTAATTTAAAAAAGTTGTTTCTCACGGCAAGTATTGCATGAGGCAAATCTCGTGATACTTCCCGGGAGAAACTTCAAAGCCTTCTCCCAATTAAACTCGGAAAAGCCAAAACAGCTTTTCCGAGTTTAATAAATTTCGCCCTTGGTCAAGTCTCAGGGACTCCGGCCACACACCCTACAGGTTGCCAGCTATAGTTCAGACAAATATCATATTTGGGAGGCAAAATCACTCTTGATGAATAACTCCCTTCAGTGGAATAAAAGTGGGTAACTGATATCTGGAAGGGTATGCATCTACAGAGAGCAAGCTGTGGATAGGGAACAGTTCACCAGAGTTAAATGCATTTGTAAGTACTTTATATTTAATCTGTGCTTCCAAAAATTCTATATTTTGTCTAGAAAGTAAGATATTTAGCTGTTTAGCTTTAAAAATGGGAAACAAAGGGATTGGGTGTGTTCTGTTGAACAACATGATTGCTCTCAGTAAAGCTAAATACAGGCAAAAAGCAATACAATTTACGAATTTAACTTCAAAGATAACATTTTATATAAGTGATGTATTTAAAAAATTGCCAATTGTCAATCCAAATGGGTATTTTCATTTTATTGGTGCCACTGGTCCCTTATAGTGGTAGTGGCAGATTTGTTTTGGGCTACCAGAGCCAGCACCAAGAATCAGATAAGAACCAGAATGATGAGGGATTATGCAAACTCAATGATCCAGGCCATAAAGTCTACTACTAATTAACCTATACATTTCTTTCCTCTGAATATATACATATGGTTTTGACTGGCAAGCACATATTGCAGTATGAACCCTGTAAAATATTTTCCGAATGTCAAACCCTAACAGAATCCTCTCCATAACGATATGTACAGTATAAACAACAGAACAAGATAAATGAGACACAGAAGAATGAAGTGGGCACATCAAATTATATCTTCAAAGTGGGCTGGGCATCCTTTATAACAGCTCCGCTTATCCGCTTCTAGGTTTATTAAATGACCCTGAATGTACTATCACCAGCCATATGTCTTATATGGGATGATGCGTTTTAGGGCAGTTTCACATTATAATTCCTTTGCACTTACCTGCATAGTTAATCTCCTCCCGCTTTAAAGCATCTAAGACTTGATGTAGGATTGTCTCCTGAACGCTCTTTAATAATGAAGAAGACTGCTTAAAAGAAACATATGTTTATTAAAGAATCTAATGGTAAAGCATGATGAAAACAAAATTAGATATGACGAGGGACAGCAATATCTTGTTCCTTGATTTCCCCTTTACAGGTGTAGCTCCAGACTGAAGCTATAACATTTCTGGTCATTTCTGTTGGTTCCTGTAGTCTCTACAGAAAGCTGTTAATGAATCTGGCCTTTAGGAGTCCTTGGGGGCGTTAAAAAGACCTGCTCCTTATTTCATTGGTTATCAGTTTTATGTAAATGAGGAAAGGAGTGTAGTGAAGTACATTTCTGAGATGAATATGCTGCAGCACTAGATCTGTACTTTCATAATCACACAGTCCCATGATGTCAGTAAAATCTACTTGCCATACAAGTTTACAATGACCCGTTGCATTTGCAAACATCTAGGCAAAAGTTTCTAACAATATCTGACCCTACCCTGCCTTTTTATAGACCATAAGATGGGACATAGGCATGTCAAAGTTGCTGTTAAGTAGGTCTATATCTGACAAACTTAGAATCATGTGACCAGCACAGGCCTCCCATGATACTGCAATAGGACTCTAGTTGGCGATATTCCCTCTTTGTACACTCACCGATTGCAACAAAACCAGGCACGTCAAATACCCGAGTGTATATAGCTTTGTGTGGTATTAATTAGCAAGTTTAAAGAAGATGGACATGACAAGTAAGAACTGGTTAATAATATTATTTTATATATAATATTAAAAAATAATAATATTTTTCTATAAAGGATTGCTGCAGGCTAAAAACTGAAAAAATAACTAGTGCTGAAGACATTTCTCCCCTCCCCACAGAAATACAGAAAATATCCATCCCTGATTAGCACTGTAAATGTAATAACACCTGTATCATATCTGCTTTTTATAGTGATTGCCTTTCCCAGCATTCCCACTACAAAATGAATCACTGGTTTAATTGGAATTTGGCGTCACAAAGAAAGACTGTGTAGGAGTTACAGGCAGGGCTTTTTTTGTGATGGTACGCGCCGGTACGGCGTACCGGAAAATCTCTGACAATCTTTAATTAATTAATGTTGGGGTTACAAAGAAATGCATTAGGAATAATGAGAAATTAATTAATGAGTACCGGAAAATATTTTTTTTTACAAAAAAAAGCACTGGTTACAGGTATCTCTTTAAGTTGTTATCTCAAAAAACGTTGTCACAAGAAAAACCACAATCTCCCACAATGCTCAGAGTGGGCAGCTCAAGGTCATTCGAAAACATCTGCTAGTGCTGCCTTTCAGTAATTCAGTTCAAGGTTCCTTATAGGATAAGTTCCTCACTTTATCACAAATTCCTCCAAGCCTCAAGTGAAGGTCTTTATTGTTGAAGAAAAATTACTCAAAAAGGACTTTCATGAAAATATTTTTCACAATTAAGGTGCAGAAATGTGTTTCTGCTCTTATTTACGTGCTTAGGGACTCTCTAACATTTAGTCAAAGCTTTTACACATGTTATTTATACATGTTATTTCTCCAGAAACTATACAGAATTATTTTTGGATTAGCATGACAGTTATTATAACTCCTGATTATATTATATTATATATATATATATTTTATTGGTCCAGGGCCGGGACAAGGTTTCATGGGAAACTAGGCCCATCCCCGAGTGAAATTGAACTGGTCTGGAGCAGAAAGCACAAAGTGTTAGCAGGTTATGTGAGTTTTACAAGAAGTGTGGTTAAAATAATGTTACACCTTCTAGAACCTCAGTGTAATCCTCAGATCTTACCAATGGTCGGGAATAATTTGTCCACATTCCTGCTCCCTGAGGTACATTGGTTTGATGGTTCTGGAGCATAATTGGTGGCATAAGGGTCAGTGATTTTCCATCTGTTAAACTCAAGCACTGTAAGAAAGTTAGTAAGATCAATTGTTAATGTACCTCAGTTACATTGTCAGGAGTTTATTCGCTTCTATGTAACAGTCATTCCAATATATATTCACAAAGCTACAAGTAACATACACATTAGGACATGTGCCTAAGACAGGGGTGGGCAAACCACGGCTCTGGAGCCGCTTGTGGCTCTTCAGCCTCCTTATTGTGGCTCCCTTATGCCTTGATTGACAAATGGAAAAAAAAAGAATAAAGGTTATTTATCAATGTAATTTTGATTTATATAATATTTTATTTTTGTTATTTTCTTTTGTTTGTTGTATTCTGATTTTGTAACGGGTAAAATTGAAAAAAAGATTACAACTTTTAAGAGTTTCTAAGCTGTTATGTTTTGCGTCTCCAGACTACTTTTCTTTAGTGGAAGAAGAGACAAAATGGCTCTTTTGATAGTAAAGTTTGCCGACCCCTGGCCTAAGAAATGGAATCAGTATTTATTTTCCTGTGGTTTTCATTGTTTATCTTTATTGTTTACATTATTAAGACAAGGATTTTACAAAAGAATAAGAAAAAGCTTTGGAATAGACATAACTTGGCAATCACATTATAATCATATATTATAACATAATAAAATTATATCCATATAACAGTAAATATGTGCAATTGACAACAGCCAAACTAAGCTGTGTGAATTTTCCACTAATTTGGAGCATAGAGTTGTTACTAGTTCATAGTTCCACAGGAAATCATTTTGAAGGAGACACCATTTGCTGGGGATGTCACATGCTGACCCTGTCTTTCTGATGCTTGTAGGATTTGTCTTCTTTTTATGCCAACCCCTCTACCAAGTTTCTTCTTTCTCAAGGGCTTGTTCATAAAAGTCCCAACAGTTGCCTAAAGATACAAATTCACATTTATTTGTCACTTCCCCATCTTTGGGTATTCAGCAAATTCTGTGGCAAATTTACTACCAGTTTAGACGCTTATGGTTGTGGACTTATGTCTTGATGTCTTCGCAGCGCTTCCCATGCCCGTACACATGTAATTTAGCCATTTAACAAACATTAGAGTCTGTTGAAGTAGTGAATTCAGCAAGGCTTACTGTGTCGAATTCAACAATTTGACTTCTCCAGATCAAACTGCCGAAATAGGTAGATGATGGCAGGGCTCCTGTTTAGTGTGACAGGACTGTTTATTTAAAAGTGACAATAAAGACTGTGGCCAAATGACAACATAAACTAACAACATAAACAAGACTTCTTGCGTAGTGCTGCCTAGCAGAACAGTAGTAGGATGTGGAGTAATGTGGAGTGACCCTGTCCCTACCCTGTTTCCCCAAAAATAAGACATCCCCCGAAAATAAGACCTAGTGCAATTTTTTCCAAGCTTAGAAATATAAGGCCTCCCCTGAAAATAAGACCTAGCTGCAGTAAAGTACCAGAAATATACTGTACCAGTACTGTGTCCCACAAATAAGGCATCCCCCAAAAATGAGACTCAATGCGTCCTTAGGAGCAAAAATTAATATAAGACATTGTCTTATTTTCGCGGGAAACACAGTAGTTCATATTGTCACTTGGCCGCAGTCTTTATTGTCACTTTTGAATAAACGGTTACCTTAAGCCACATTGGAGCCCTGCTATCAACCCCCTAATTCACCACGTTAATCTGGCAAACAGGCCCTTTTGGAGAATGCCAAATTTGACACTTTGATGCAATCTAACACTTGGTAAATAAGTGAAATTCATCCGCATGTGCATGCAAAGTAATGTGAGCAGCTCCATAAGCTTGAAACCATCATAATCACTGGAATTGGTCGAAAATTCATCACATCACAAAGTCTGATGAGAAAGCGGAGATGGAGAAGGGCTGTACGAATGTGAATTTTAACCTTTTCGCAAATGTTTGGACTTTAGCGAATAAGCCCTATTATGTCATAACAACGAGCAACTCCACATCACACAATACTTTGGTGAGAGAATACAACAGAAAACATTCAATATATCAAATATAAATATTTCAATAACAGTAAAATTTGGTCATTAAATATACACTCCATCTTGGTAATTTTTTATAACTATATACTGTAGGTTAGTGTCAAATCAGGTTACGTTTTTATTCTTTTATCTTGTATATCATGGCTTAGTGAACATAGGACACACAATGCTACATTTTGGAAAGATTTCAACATACCAAAACCTCTATTCCTTCCAGCCGCTCTTCAACTATGATTGTTTCCAGTGTAGTTCCAAGCCTCCATGTGTCCTGTAGAGGATATTACTGACTTATTACCTATTTCTCCTGTGTCTCCTTTTCCTATTGTAACTCTGTTATCAGGGTAAGTAGGCTTGGCCCAGCATTCATAGGCCCAGATATATATTTAATAAGCATGATAGGCTTATGAGGAGCTCTAGTGGTGGGACTGCTCAAGGGAACCATACAAATGTATTGAAATAATGTAAATAATTGTAAAACCAATGAGGTAAGGGAGTGGTGATTCTTGGGGATCATGTTGTTCCTTTTTGAAAATTTGAATAACTGGCACCATACCACAGGGCATAGAATGCATGCAACTTGGTCACAAAACAGGAACAATATATTATATGTGTCTTAAATTACTGACACAATATTATGACTGTCATGAAATACACAAAATGATATTGAAGATGGTACTTACTTGAGTAAGGCACTGCACTGCTCGACAAGCCTCGTCTTTGTCGTTAGTGATAAACGGACCTCTCTGAGATGTTGATGAAGATGACTTAACCACCAATGCAGGGAAATCTGAGCTATATTGATATATATACATAATTTAGATTAATAATATATATTTCAATGTACAGTAAATAAAGTTTTGAAGGACAAATACACAAAAGCGACATATAATATAACAAATAATCATAATGGATTTGCTTGTAAGAGGATGTGGTTTCTCTTACATATTCTGAACTTGCTGACATTTTGGCCACATTGTCAGGCTATAAGCTTCTATAACCAATATCCAAGGTGATTTCCCAGTATTTGTTGCCAACAGATCCATTCATTGTAACAAACAAACAGCCTGATGTCACCATCTATATGAGTAGCTCATGTGTGGGTAGGTTTGCTCTGTGTTGTGAAAGGAAGCCCCATGTAGTAAGAGATAGGTCTTTATGGCTCCAGCCTCTTGTATTGGGAATTCTAATATTTTATATCCAGTTCTCTATGTAATAAAGCCTATTATAGCAATTTGTATATGCATGTACTCAAATCTGTTGAAAAAGTGCAATTAGCTCTCAAAGAAGGATATAATCTCTCTAGCAACACCTTTACCAACATTTTGCCTGTCTTATGGTAGTTGTCAGCAAGTACAAATTTGCAAAGGAAGCCATTTTGTTGTATGCAATGTTTAAAAGTTAACTTACTAGGTGATAAAACTACAGGCTTCATGAGGATCAGTGAATGATTTCCACCAGGCTGTTGGGATGCTGTGCCGATTCATAAATTCTTTAGCAAAACTCCTACTTGCTTCCAGTTTGGCAGCCTTTGCTGTTGGACCAAAACACCTGACTCCAGCTGTGGTAAAATCATCAATAATGCCTAGAAAACAATGCAGCAGATCAAGAACTAGCACCGGGGTTATATAAGACTCACGTTACGCTAAGTTTCCTTGGTGATGTTTTGTATTAACCCATGACAATGTTTGTGTGATAAAAATAAATATTTCAATAGAAAACTGGACAGCACTCTCCTGTCCCATCCTCTCATAATATACAAACATACAGAGTAACCACAGCAACACTTTATTCGAAAACCTGCAGAAACAGGTGCCGAGCAAAGTGGCATAATTATCAAATATTCAGTAACGAGTTATGTTTTCTCTAATGCGGAAAACAATTTGTGAAATTATGCTGACTTAATTCACTTACCCTAGCATTACAAATGAATGATGGCAATTTCCTTTCATCTTCAACTAAATATGAAACTTTCTGAGTTGTCAGGGTATTGGTAGCAATGGTGTCCTACTGTATTTATCGTCCTGATGAACAGAGTTTAATAAAATAAGTTACTCACCGTTAACGAGAAGGGACATTTGGTTAATCACTACAAGCCCCATGTTGTGGTCTCTGCAGAACTGCTTTAATATATTTGGATTGTTGGTTAACACCCCTGTAGGAAGTAAAATACAGAAGGAAACTAAAACAAGGAACACTGACATGTGCATAACACTGATTATTTAAAAAAATTATATGTTTTACTTACATTATAAGTCCACAATATTTTATATTATATATTCCAATCAGAATTAGCAGGATTGGCCTAGGAGTATGGGAATTGCCTCGTTATAATAGGCGTGATCATATCTATTATGTCACAAGAAACAATAATGTTGATGTACAGTGTAGACTTGGATGTGGGGACTGATAGGAACTGACATTGCAGTTATCACATTACTTATTTCAGCATGTCAGTCTACTCTATTTCTACATCCAATTTGCAAGACAAATATTTATTTTGTTAGGAAAGTATATTTGTCACCAGGAGAAAGGAATTGATTAGTACCACTGAGAGGCTATGGGTCTACCAAATATCCTTGGAAAACAACAACAATTAAGACTCCAAATATGGGTAATTTAGTGATATGTGGAACAATTTTTTTTTGCTTGTTTCTCCTCATTGGCCTAGTTAAAAATGTAACAACTGTATATTACCAATGTATATTATTATTAAAATTATTTTTTTAGAATTTTACTGACTGCTTCAGACATGGTTGAAGAAGTGAGAATGATGTCCATGGATGACATTGTACTAATGGGGTGCCGCCAACATTGGTCAATCTAGAGGGACGTTTGGCCTCAAGTTATAGCTGTTGCCTGTCGTATGATTGGTGGCAGTGAATGTGATGCCAAGTGTATCCAATTATAGCAAGGCATAGTTCACAGATATGATATTTGTAATAAAAGGCAGTCAGCTACCAGCATGTGTTGATACCATTACAATTACATCAACTAATTCCATTACAATGTGGCAATATTTGTGTAGAAGGACAAATAAAAAAAGACTACAGACCAGAGTTAGCGATCTTTCTGCCTCTAGTAGTGTCTGCATTTCCTGGAGCCACTAGAACCTGCTTCACGCTTGCAGACTGGGCCAGCTTCCAAGCAAGAACCTGTTCTCCTGTTCCACTTCCAACCAAGAGTACTCTGTCAGTCATAGTTCTGACAGAGATCCTGTTAGAGTAAGGCTACATTACACGTTTTGTTGTAGTTTTACCATAAGAAAATGGCAAAAAGATTCCGCCAATATGTGGCTCTATTGACATCAATGGATAACAGTGTCTAACACACACTTGGATGAAGTGAAGTGCTTCAAGATAAGATGCAATGTGCTTAGAAACAGTCTCCAGTTGAAGTCAATCTGCAACATTTTCTTGCTATTGTTACCATATTTTGGCACGGTTTTACTGCAATGCTGTAAAATATATAACCTCGGCATTGAGAGTTTGTTAATCAACAGTGTAAACTAGAATTAAAAGCAGTGTAGATTATGTGAGAACTAACAGATTTGCAGGTAAATATCATAATAAAGAGAAGTCCAGCGATAGTCGCTGAAACCTGTGCATATAATCACTGGGAATACATGGATAGACTGTCCTCGATGACAATGGCTGATCATGAAGTAAATTGACAATTGCAGATGACTAATTTTGGGCTTGTCTGTTTTGCAGATATAACATGACATAACACATGCATTTTTCACATAATTAAAGTTAAATGAATTCATGGTGCATCCATCTACTTGATTTATGAAAGCCAACCCACCATAACTTTACACTGACTATAAGCGTTAGCCCTCACCAAATATCCTCTCATGGTGTCTGTTCTATTTCAATATTATAACAGAGGTATAAAATTCTAAATTTCAGGGCATAAAGCCCATTTTCCTTTCTAGAGATGGCCATACTAAGGTCTTCTAGTTATTTCTTAACTACCGGTACACTCCCTAACTATTCTTGACAACTATTGACTAACAGTGTATGTTGGGAGATTTAGTACAGCACTACCTGGAAATCTGCATGTTGGTAACTTTGGTTTTCTTGCTATTTTACATTTACCTCAGTGAAGTAAAAAATGTTCTTTTGCTTTATCCCTACCTCATGTCCTACTCTCTAGTTAACTGCATATTAAATCAGCGTCACAAACAAAGCAAAGTCATAAAATACAGACCAAGGTTGGCTTTTCCTGGATTGGGTTAATCTTTTGTCTTGTAAAGGAACAGGATATTAATGAGCTGATAAAAGTCCCCTTACCATCATCTTCTTAACTGATTCTGAACCAATTAGGAATGGGAACCTACCCAATGCCTTGTTACAATTCAGTAAAAATAAATCTTGGTAACTATGATATGACCAGCCACACATTTATGGATGGAATTCAACCTAATTTGATAAAGTAAAACTGATTACAATACATTCAAGCCTATATTGCAATATAAAAGTATTCAATAAAGAATATATTTGTGAATGTACTTAGAACATCTGGAGTTGTTCTTGTTTGGAATGGCTAGAAAGATGCCATAGCTTTAGTAGAATGAGTCTATAACATTCATTGAATTTCCACCGCACTAGCTGTATAAAATGATTTCATGGTTTCTTGATCTACCTTGTGACAGAGCTCCTTGACAACTTAGTGCCATTGTTTGCTATTGGCAACAAGAAAGGCTGGGAGAAATAGAACCAACTTTAACACTATGGAAGGACTTTAAATTGCTTTATCCTGATCTTTCCTTAACTTCTTTAGGGTTCAGTAACTCTCAGAACTATCTCTGTAGTCCCTTCAGATGAACTTTGTCAAATATCTTTTGCCACTATTTTACCCAGTGTTCTCTGGCATATTGCTGCTGAAATCAATGCAATCAGAGGTTTTGAACTTCTTAATTTATATCCTATATCCAGTCTTGTGGCATTGAAATTGAGAAATCCATTTGTTTCAAGTTTGTTCTTTGTAGATTAACCAACCATACTGCCTTAATATGTTCTGGATTAGCTCCGCGCTTGTATTATCATATTTTCTAGATGTGCATAGATTTCTATCCCCATGAACTTGACATGAGCCATAGTCATGGGGATGTATGGTATTTTTAACTCTAGCCATCTACCAATAAGAAAGTCTTCCAAGCTAACTTGGTAATTAGTTCATTAACCATTGGTGTGTCATCCCAGCCCATCCTAGCCCCTGCCCACCTTAGCTTCACACAAATTCATCTTTTTATTTTTCTGTGACAGTAGAATTCTCTTATACCTTTCATTCTTATATAGCCATTTTTTGCTTGATGTACTGGAAAACAGTTATTTAACTTTACACAAAGATCCTGATGTTTTTCTTGTATTGTTTCTGATTTCGACTCATCATATTCAGTAGACCAGGAAAAAGGCTGATCTTGGGCATGTGATCCCATGTTCTCTAACAAGGTCAAAGTCTACCATAGAGTCCATAGATAGATTAAATAACTCCTGGATCTACACCATAAATTTCCAGAAAAGATACCACCTGTTTTACTATGGGGAAAAAGTTGGTACTAGGAGCATGGAAAAATTTTCACATAATCCCTATACAGGAAAAACAAATATTATTATTGTTTTGTTCTAGAAAGCTATTGTAAATTGTAAATTCAAATCATTCAATTAGACAAGTTTATAAATAAACTGTCTACAGTCACTGAATAAAATCCTAGTGACCTTTATAGAAATGTTATTCAGTGACAATTATTTATACAGCAAAAATGAATTATGGATTCTCCATTAATTGGAACAGGCACCGTGACCTTTCAGAAGACAATTTAATTATCACAATTTAAATATATAGGAAGGATTTATCTTGATATACTGCGGATAGTATTAACCACTTCCTACAGGACAATAATACTTAGAGAAACTGATAAAAAAAACACAGAGTTGGAGAATCTACATAAATAGCAGGAAAATGTGTGGCTAAACCACATGTCTAAGTGCAAGTTCTTGTTCTCTATTTCCTCCGCATCTCCCATTTTGCTAAAAAAGGCATACAGCAGGTGTGCATAGATCCCCCTTATTACTCCACTCATTTCATAGTTTTTTTCCCTGACATATCAGGAAAATTTGGAAATATGTAGCACAACAGCAAAACAAATATATATAGAAATAAATAGATTTGTGAATAGGTGGAACCAGACAGAGTGAGATAGACAGATTTGGGGGGGAGGGGGTTGGATAGATGGACAAAGATGTGGTCAGCACATCAATCTGACACACTGACAACCTACAGAAGGGAATGAGATAAATACATGCAGATATGAGACACATACAGAACATTCTACTAGAGAACACGGGGACACTGACAACCTACAGAAGGGAAGGAGAGACATATACATGCAGATATGAGACATATACAGATCATTCTACTAGAGAACACTGGGACACTGACAACCTACAGAAGGGAAGGAGAGAAGGAAAATGAGAACGAGATTAGATTTACCTTCTTGTCCTTTTCTCTAAGTGTTTTCTTTCTGAATCAGGTCACACTCAGCTAGAGGGATTGCACTTGCTGGACAAATAATAAATGAACTTTAGGGAGGGTGTGAGATGCTATCATACTGTCCAATTACATGGTGAGACCATTACATTTTATTTATAACTGCCTTTTGCTGTTCATGGATAAGACTTTATCAAACTGTGCCATGCACAGATCATACCCAATATAACTAACTCTATATATAACAATTTCAACATCATATATTAATCAGAAGTTATCTATCTATCTATCTGTATCTATCTATATATCTATCTATCTATCTATATCTATCTATCTATATCTATCCTATCTAACTGTATATCTATCTATCTATATCTATCTGTATCTATCTATCTATCTGTATCTATCTATCTATCTATCTATCTATCTGTATCTATCTATCTGTATCTATCTATCTATATATCTGTATCTATCTATCTGTATCTATCTATCTATCTATCTATCTGTATCTATCTATCTATCTATCTATCTATCTATCTATCTGTATCTATCTATCTATCTATCTGTATCTATCTCTATCTGTATCTATCTCTATCTGTATCTATCTATCTATTTGCCTGTATATCTATAAACTCTTGTACATTCTAATAAAACAATACATTAATTGTAATGAATGCACCCCATTAGACACTACTACAACTCCTCATATTCAGCAAACTTTGCACAAACAATTTAGCTATTAACCAAGCTTTGGAGTGTGTTGAAGTGGTGAGTCGCCAAGGTGTACTGTCTACTCATAGAATTTTGACATTAATCCAAGAAGCTACAGTTATTGTGACATTGTCTCCTTTAAACAGATCCATAGGAATCATGGAAAGATAACATCATTTCACTTCGCTTGATTGTATTTATAACCCTACGCTTCTGCTACTGTTCGACTCACTATGTCATGCTATGGGGGGAATTCACCATTGTGCGAAGTGAGCTCTGAATCCTTCGGCTCACTTCGCACTGACTGTTATGTGCTCGCTGATCTCCTGTACACGGACATCATTGAGCGCATTAAAGGGACTCGAGTGCTCTCGCCGAGACTGGAATCCCTTTAAAGCGCTCGCTGATATCCGCGTGCAGGACATCAGCGAGCGCATAACAGTCAGTGCGAAGTGAGGTGAAGGATCCGCACCTCACTTCGCACTATGGTGAATTCCCCCCTATGTGTGAGCTAGTGTTGGCCTCTTCGCCGGGGAATCCACTGCTTAGTGAATGAGTAGCAAATATGCTTCTGTCGTGCCTGTTCTACAACAGCACCTACACTTATTCCACCCCCCTTCCCCCCTGCGCCTATAACATTTTTTAAACTTTCCTCACTGGAAAATGCTAGATCCTGTTTACTTGGCCAGTTCTCATTTTGATCTGAAGGGGTCACTATAATGCACTATAAAAACTACATTCCCCAGGATGCCCTGGGCTGTGAAATCATGGTTGCTTCCTGGTAAAGGTGAACTCAGCTGCTTCAGCGTGTAAACATCAATGGTGTGGTAAGAGACTGTATCCCTGGGTATAACGTGCTCTGCTGTGGGGGCACTGCTTAATATTCTAGTCGTTGTAAAGCGAGGCG
>WMED01002862.1:0-21336 GCA_019650415.1 Pipa parva
TAGTGCGAAGTGAGGTGCGGAGTCTTCGCCTCACTTCGCACTGACTGATATGCGCTCGCTTATGTCCTGCATGCGGATATCAGCGAGCGCTTTAAAGGGATTCCAGTCTCGGTGAGGCAACTCTTTTGGTCTCGCCGAGACTGGAATCCCTTTAAAACGCTCACTGATGTCCACGTGCAGGACATCAGCGAGCGCATATCAGTCAGTGTGAACTGAGGTGAAGACTCCGCACCTCACTTCTCACTATCTCGAATTCCCCCCTATGTCTTGATTCACATGAAAAGAATAAACTACATTTGGTTTAAATGTAGGTACTGAACACAGCACCACTTTATCTAAATGAAAAGTTAACAATAGCCCTTTACATGACAGCCAAAATTTCTGACACACTCCGTGCTGAGGTAACAGCCACTAAAAACCCAACCTTCAAGGAAAGAAAATAAAGTGCAACTTGGGACAACGGCTCAAAAGGAGGTCCCTGCAAAACAGAAAAGATCCCATGCTGCAGAGGGGACTTGTGTAATGGAATAATATGTACCACACCTTGCAGAAAAATACATACTTTGTTTAATGTGGACAATTGTTTATGAAAAAGAACAGACAGAGTGTCCCCACTGTAAAAATTGCAGCAAATGAAACAGAAAGAAATAACAATTAAACTGAGAACACCAGTTCCAAAATGCCTTTCCCAACCTGTGGTAGGATGAAGTAAACCCATCTTGTGAGTCTTCATCATTGTCCTGATAATTGCCTTAAAAATCCTTTCTGCCACAGAATCATGGAGTTAATAGCCATGCCATCAAAGACAGGAATGTGGGATGAGGATGTAGAAGAGGACCCCGAGACCAGAGATCTTGGGAAAGTGGCAGGGCCCCTTCCATTTCCACAGGATGTTCAGCTAAAGAGGCCTGAGATGTAAGTTTGCCAATGGAACTGTCTCTATAGTGAAAACTAGCACTCTGAGCACTCTCATTCTGAAAAGCAGCGATGGTTGTGGAAGCTGAGCCACCAAACCAACTACTTTGTCCACCTTCTGGCAATGTAAGGGACACACGCAACACATCTGTGCCAGACTGCATCTCTAAAAACTGGATCTGCTGGGATAGAGTTAGAAGCGACTTTTCTAGATTGAGGACCAAGATTGAATTCTCTAAATTCTGACGATCAGCAAATCATCTAGACATTTCATGGATTCCCTGTAAGTGTAAATACACCACCATGACTGCCATTATCTTGGTAACAATTCTGAGAGCTGTTGCCAAACTGAAAGGAAGGGTGACGAACTAGAAATAAGAATTGAATGATTTTGTTAATGCAAGGTGCTTTTGATGCTCTTCATGCTGGACCTTCATGCTGGAGATCAATTGGCTGCTGAAGCAGAGGACTGTTTTTTTCGATTGACAGGCCTCCTTTGCCATGGACTGAAAAGGAGGCTGGCCACCTGACTGTGCGGGCATTCTGGAAAATGACTGCCCATAAGAGGAAGAATGTAATGAAGACTTACCCTTCTTCTTAAATACCCCATGTTTTAGGTTTCTTTTGTGGAAGCAAGGTGCTTTTACCACCTGTTGTTTGGATAATAGTTTTTTTCTAATTCAGGTCTAAATAACAACTTCCCCTGAAAAGGAATGGATGATTTTTTTAGACAATATATCCACCACCCAATGCTTAAAGGGACACTCTGGCCAAAATTGAAAAAAATGCATGTGTTAGTATATACTAATAATTAACTTTTATTAAATGCATTTAATATTCAATTTTGGCCATAAAATGCATTTTCATACCTGTGTAGAAGTGCTATCCAGCACTTCCTTGTAGATGAAGTCCATCTTCTTTCTGTGTTGCCGACTCTACCGTGTCTTGTTGAAGCAGTTCAGTTCAGCCGTGTTCTCCTCTTCTGCTGCTCTCCCTGTGAAGCCCCACACCGGCATTTCCTAATAGTCACATGGGAGAGTGTGCACGTCATCAACGCGTCCTCCCTTGATGACACGCATTTTCTCCCATGTGACTATTAGGAAATGCCGGCACAGGGAGAGCGGCAGAAGAGGAGAACGCAGCAAGAACTGAACTGCTTCAACAGGACACGGTAGAGAAGAAAGAAGATGGACTCCCAAACAAGGAAGTGCTGGATAGCACTTCTACACAGGTAAGAAAATGCATTTTATGGCCAAAATTGAAAAGTAAATGCATTTAATAAACATTAGTAATTAGTATATACTAACACATGCATTTTTTGTCAATTTTCGCTAAAGTGTCCCTTTAAGCCCCATCTGACGATGTGCTGCTACCGAAACAGCTGAAGCCCTCGCAAGTACCTTGGCTGCGTCAAAGGGAGCATCACTCAAATATTCAACAGCCTCGTGCAAGGAAAGTGCCAAGGGAAACAAATCCTCTCTGGAACCCCTGACTGGAAAGACTCCATCAGCTGGCTAACCCAACGTTCGCACACACAAGCTACCCAGGCCGAGGTAAACATGTAATGTGGAACCTATCAGGTAAAAAACAAATATTTCAATAACCCCTCCGATCTTTTATCCACTGCATCCTTAAAAGACGTTAAATACCTAACCAACGTACATCCTACCTCTCCCCATGGGGGGTGGGTAAAGCACCAAGAGTGAGAAGCCTTGTTGTCTTATAGTGTCCTGCCTTCACTGGGAGGGAGCTTTACCTCATGGTTCTGGGACACTAGGAGACTCAGAAAGAGATTTAACGGTGAGCACAAAATACCCATTTAGCCTGCTTTGCCATATTCTCTTTTGTTCCATGAAATAGTAATATCAATTTCATTTTTTTATTACCTTTTACAGGTTGGAAGCATTTAAAAAAGGACCTTCCCAACATGTACTTGGAGGGTGATGGTCCCTCCTTAACCCACCCTATTACAAATATGGGGTGGGGGGATCTTAGGATAGGGGAGCATATTTAAGGTTTTAAAGCCCCCACCCTGAGTTAAGTTAGGGTGTGAGGCCCACAGGTAGGACCATGAGCCACATAATATTTTTTTTAGGCCTTCCAATCCACTACACATCAGGGGAATGGGAAGTGGTTCTCTAACTCCTTCCAGGGTACTACTTCCTCCATCAGAAAAGTGGTGGGTGTTGTGGATCAACATTGACCCCTTTAATTGAACATATTGTTCAACTTAGATTGTAAGCTCTACGGGGCAGGGACTTCCAACCTCTTGTGTCAACAGCAACCTAGCACTTAAAGTAATGTATCCTTGTAATATTTTACTTGTATTGTTTATTTGTATTGTTTCCCATTTCTGTATTATATCTGTATTGCTGAATTGTACATCGCTGCGTAAACTTGTGGCTCTTTATAAATAAAAATTATACATGCATACATACTCCCCCTTACCTCACTGGGAAATCCTGCTAGATAATGGGGATTAACCCTCCCCTCCCTCCTCTTTGAATCAGAATTTGAATTGCTTTATTTTTGTTTTTTCTTTTCTAATCTGGTGGATAAACATATTCACATGTTCATGAAGAGATCCAGAAAGCCCAGAATAGTGAAATTAATTTTTAGAACAGTAAATCACAACCTATCAATTTTCCATCATTGGATGAATGTGCAGATAAAATACATAGTGGATATAAAAACATTTTTCATTTGGGGAGTTTCTCTTTTTTTTTTTTTTTACCTTGCAGATACCTTGCACATTTCATTTGATTGTTAGTTTTGTTTCATAGCAGCTAGTCATTTTGATTCAAGGGTTTGCAATAGTTTTAACTCTAAAATGTTTTGGTGGTGGACTTCTCTGTGATTCAAAATAGTCTTTTAGGGAAGCAGCTGTAGGTCTTCTTTCAGGTGTCTCTGACAGCATTTTTTTCACTAGAGAATCCTAAAAATGAAAAAAAATTACAGCAATTCCATTGAGCATTAGTGAGTCAAAATTACAGTTGAAGCCAGGCTTCTTCAGACCCTGGCAACATCATGTAATATTGATTTTTAAATTTCTCTCAAATGATGGCTAATATGCAGTCATCTGTTTGACAAAACTCCAGTCTAACTTTATTGAGCTGGATGTTATCAGGCTTTGGTAACAAACATGTCACTGAACGTTGCCAGACTAGAGATTTACTTAGGCTCCAAAGATCTCCTTTTGGTGCTTTAAATCACACTTCAGTTTAAAACTGTAGCGCTCTTTAATATTCCTTTATTTTCACATGACACGTTGCTTATCCTTTTCTTTTTTGAGTAAAAGCTAAAAACCCACACTAACACTAGGGTGATGACATGTACACTCTTTTGCACCACCGATTTATCTAAGTGGGTGGTGCTTCTCATGGGCTCCACTACACTTGCAAGCACAATGAACTCTGCCTCCATACAGGAATAGCACAGGACCATCCAGCAGTCATTGTGAGGTTTCTGTTTAGTGACAGGTATTGTTTTATACAGCTAATTTTCAATTCTACATTTAGTTCTCCTTTAAAACATTTACTACTGCTGATTCTATAATTATTATAAATACATAATATTATCTCAATAGCCACTAACTAATTAAAATAGATTCCAGGGAAATCAAAGTGCAAGTATATTAAGTAATTGCCTTTAAATGTACTGTATAAGGAACCTTGTAATATGTGGACACAATGACTTACCTCAGTGGGGCAGAGTTCCACAAACTCTTTGGGTAACTGAGCCAATTGTAATGCTTTCCATTCCTGGAGCCAAAAAAACAATGAAATCATGAATATTTTAATGTTTGATAATTTCATAGGTATATATTATCCTAATTAAAACATTACTTAATGTCTTAATAAACAGGCAAGTATCCATGGTAAGTAAACTATTTTTTTCTTATTGACAAATAATAGAATTAAAAAAATAAAAATCAGCATCTCCAAACTAGTCAACATTTATCAAAACAGTCAACATTTATAAAGAAATTCATATTTTCAATCCAATTTAATACTCCCACGGAGTAAAACATACATTTCTGTATGGCTCCTTGAAGGAGAACACACACTAACCGAAATCAAACCACCACCAAAGAGAGAAATAAATATAGGGAGTGTGTAGAATGTGCAACTGATTTGGCATAATTACGGTACATTTTAAAAACCCCAAGTTTTACTCTTGACTTATCCACGGATCATAGCAAATTTCATAATTCTGTCTTCGACTTATATACGGTACATTCTGAGTTGCAAGAATTAATAACATGTCTTCATGTGTCTGTTGTAATAAAAACAACTAAATTAACATACCTCTTGTTTCTGGTGAAATGTGCTATATATTCGGAATAGCTCAACAAAAATTAACCCCAATGAGAAGATGTCCACTTTATTTCCATAATTCTCTGTATGCTGGAAAAACACAGATGATTGTACTTTCTTAAAACTGATCAACACAATCTTCATAATTTCCCATACACTGAATGATCAGGTGGCAAAAACAAACACATTTTTTAAAGCTACAACCTCAGAAACTTCACAGTAAAATTAAGCTGGGGAGAAAAAAGTGAAGCGGCAATGAGTAAGTTACAGAATTATAGCAGATTTACCCATCTTTACATTTTATGGAGACATGTACCAACTTTGGTCTTTAAGTATGAGCAAGATAATGTACAATCACATTACAAAAACTTGCAATTAACTGCAAGACAACAGGATGAAAGTTAAACTGTATCCGCATGGAATGATACTGTTTCTGGATATGTCAATTGATGTCCAATGGGCACTGGGCATATCTGACTGTTGTATTTAATTGGATTTTTAGCAGTGCTTTTAGGCATGTTTGATAGGCACAATGTACTCAAATATCACTGAAATAGTAGCTTTCATGTTACAATGACACTATAGCAGTACAGTATCTGTGCCTTTTAATGACTAAAGTAACTGGAAATTCATATTAGCACTGGAGCTGTTTTCTGGCATGATGTAATGACACTGGGGCAGAAACTGGTAGTTTGATTTAATCTGAGCAATTACTGGCACTTTGTAACATCACTGTGGATATAGTATACATTGTAGTAGAACTACAGTTGTAAATGAGAGTTGGTAAAGTGTAGTGCTAATGGGGCATAACAGAGCCCTTTTAAACAGTGGGCATTGCAAAATGACATGTCTGGCATGATCCAAAAGAAATCCGAATTGCTAAAATTTTGAAAACTGTACCACTAGCAGGATATACCACCCATCCAATTTAAATACTCTTCTTCAACATGCTTGTTCCTCTCTATGCACACAGGCTTCCTCTAGCACAGTGATGGCCAACCTTTTGAGCTCGGTGTGTCAAAATTTGTCAAAAAACCAAACATAACGTAGGTGGTGTGTCACTTCAAGAAAAATCTATAATTTTTTTGAGGCGGGGCAGCTCTCTTACTGAGAGCGTGGTACAAATGGTGCCATGATGTATGTCAGAAAAAATGTCTCAGTGTGTCACCTCTGAGACGCGTGTCATAGGTCAGCCATCACTGCTCTAGCACATGATCACTCCAAGTATAAATTACAGGACTGCATAATTCTGTCCAGCAAACATTATACGAAGAATCTGGGAAGACATACTATTGAGAGCTACATACTGTATTAGCTGCAAATTGTGTCATCTTGAAGAAAAAACTGAGACTGTGATAATCTGAGACAATCTAACTCCTCTTCCTTCCTCCCTCTTAGCTCTACACTCAGAACATACAAAACACAGTTTAGAAAGCGCTCCCGAAATATACTCACAAACAGAAACAGTACATAAGCTCATCAATAATGTTCTTTTTCCTTCTCAACGCGTTTCACTGCGAATTTCGTCTGTAGCTTCATCAGGAGAATAATACCAGTATTATTAGTATTATTATCCTGATGTAGTAGTATTATTCTCCTGATGAAGCTGCAGATGAAATTAGCCATGAGTAAGCACCGCTAAGGTGTGAAACGCATAGGCGTTTATTTGTTGTTCTTATAAGATCTTCTATTGGAATCCTGGAGATTTTATTGTTTATCCATACTTGCCTGTTGGATGAAAAGATTTGATTTGTTTTTGAAGTTGAATTTGTTTATTTTATCTGGTGAGACTTTTCACTACAAGTGTGTCACTGCACAAGTGATTTACTTACACTGGAGGTGTATTTCATCCTGTTTTATATCACTGGCACAAATCACTGCATTGAGTTATAGTGTTTTTTTCAACACTCTACCTTCAAATTTATATTTTTGATAAGGCACTATTTTGCCTTTTGTTTTTTGCGCTTTTCTTTGATAGATTTTTGTTTTCATTAGAAGTTATTTTTGACTCTGCTTTGTCATTTATCACACAAATTCAAGTACTTGTTATATCCTGCAGTCCCCAACTCAAGAATATTGCCTATATAAGAACTTTCCTTAAGCAGGACACAGCCAAAATACTTGTACATGCACTTATAATATCCTATTTGGATTTATGCAATACATTTCTATCTGGTCTATCAACCTGCATTCTTTCTCCAACACAAATCATAATTAACAATGCTTCCACACTTATTCACTTCTCTTCCTGTTCATTGCTGCACTGGCTACCTGTTGCCAAAAAATATTCACTATGATATATAGAGCACTTAACAACAAAGCTCCTTTCTATATCTCTGATCTAATCCTAAAATATTTAGCCAACCATAATTTCCATTCTGCACATGAACATCTCCTGTCCTCCTCATTTACAGCAACATTCCACTCACGTCTTCAGGACTTTTCTCATGCTGCACTTATCTTCTGAAACTCCAAACCATCCAACAGCAGACACTCCCAAGATATCCAAATATTTAAATAACCTTTCTTAATCTTTACATATTGTTGCCTCAGTTTACCTCTACAAAAAAACATAAATCTGACCACTAAGCAATGATCACCTATCTTTGCATAAACAGCGATTCTTGGATCTCCTTCAGGAGTCTCCCCTCTCCCACTTAAATTGTAAGATTTTGTGGGCAGTGTCCCCATTCTTATTGCTGCTCAAGTCATACCATGATGTTGCAAGCATTTATACATATAATGTTATCATGCTTGTTCCCCTTACTATGTACAGCACCACAGAAAATGTTGCCACTATATCAAATATATATATATATATATATATATATATATATATATATATACACACACACACAGTATATTGCCTTTAACATCTACAAAACTGTCAATAGCATTTACTTTGACTGCTAACATGCTTTACCTGTTCTGGAGCCATGTAAGACCTTGTTCCTTTGGCCTTAGTTCGTAGCACAGCTTGTGAATCCAATTCTCCAGACATCTCAGTTACCAAACCAAAGTCACCTATTTTTATTTTCATTTCTTCTGTAAAAAATATATTTTCAGGCTGTAACATAAAGCAAGATTCACGTTAAACTCAGAGACATAACCTAATTGAAACTGGGAGAAATTATTGATAAAAGTATTAAAAATTGGAGACAAAACACTAAATAAATTTTTTTAAATCCTATTAAGTGTGATATACTGGAGTCATCTACACCTTCCAATTTCCAATTACAATTCTTGCAATTTCACTGATTCGTATATACTGTACTTATCCAGTGACAAATAAATCTAATATTTAAATCTTATTCTCTATATAACCTCTTGCACCGAACTTCAACCAGGAGAAATATAATAAACAGGAGATGCACAGAATTCTGTGTTTCACAGACCAAGTGGCAAGTAGCTCAGTATTTTAAGGAAATGCTTTCACTTCCTGAAGTGCTTGGATACAACATACAATTGTCATTCCATTTAAAGTGTAAATCAGGCTGTACATTAACACCTCATGTTGTGATCATATGTAAAACAATCATTTGTGTCAAAATTATTAACACTCATACTAGTGAATAATTAACAGTGACTGTAAATAATTATAACCGTATGTCATATGCACTGTATGAGGCTAGAGAGTTAGCCCAAGTTGAATTTTAATAATTACGTGGAGTAAAGTACTATTTTGCATATAGCTTCTGCCATTTACTGATAATTCTCTGTAAAGGTTTCTCCAGCTTAGGTTGCCCTTGGATTAAATAAGACCTAAAGGTATAAAAAAGAAAAGACATAATAAAAAAAAACTTACCTTATATTAAGCTGAATTGTTACAGTCACAGCATGAACTGTGCTGTAATTTCCCAGCACCAAGGCAGACTTCATAGCGTGTAGGGTGTCACAGGAGCCAGCGCAAAGCTCCTCCGATTTGGTTGAATCGGGCTCACACATCATCACACTCATTTCGGGAGCATTCTCAGTGGCCCTCAAAATGAACGTGATGATGTTGAAACCATTTTTCCACTGCCGATTCAACCAAGTGGGAGAAGCTTCACGCTGGCTCCTGTGTCAGCCTGCGCTGTGAAGTCAGCATTGGTGTAAGGGAAATTACAGCACATTTCATGTTGTGACTGTAATTATTCAACAAAATATAAGGTAAGTTTTTAATATGTCCTTTTTATTTTATACCTTTAGTTCCCCTTTAAGTGACCTAGTAGATGAGATTTAGGTAAGTTTAGACTTCCCCAGAATGGGTTAGTGAAAAAAGTGCCAGAGATCCACAAAGTGAAGAAGCATCTGACAATGGATACCTGGACAGAACCCACTAGGTGTATGCCATATGGTCAAAGTAGAATAGAAAATGGGCATCTGGGGAAACAGTACCCTCTGTGTCTGCTGGACTGAGACGTCCTTCATGGGAGAAAATTATCACTGGCCCAAGGATGATTTTCAACAGTGTCAAGCAGAACTAAAAACCAGATAACATTTTTAAAACGAGTAATTTATACCATTACCCCAGTTTTCTATAGGCAGTTTAATGTAAAGTGACTGTTCTATATACATTAGAAAATTAGAGCTGCCCAAACTTGTAGTGTGCTGTACAAGGAAGTTGGTATAGGCACAGTAGTTCTTATTACAGATAGTACTGGAGTGAAAGGGTTGTTATTGCCAAATGAAGAAATGGAAAAGGAAATCAGGAAAAGTTGAAATGATACCCTCAGTTAAGAATACTCAGTGTTTAGGTCAAGGTTTTTTAACAAGATTGCAAAGTTGGCTCCATACAGTTGTTTTCATCCTTATATACAGTGACATTACTTCCTCTTCAGCAGTTGAAATCTTGAAGGGAAGTAAAGTGGTTGTTCCTCTAGGACAGGGGTCGGCAACTTTTTTGGCTGAGAGAGCCATATTAAGTGCGGCTAAGCTCAGCCCCTTTTGAATGTGACGTCAGTGACTCCGGATTGGTTAGAAACCCAGAAGTGCTGAGAGAGCCATGTCTCTACAGTGCCTGCAGGCAGACTGTAACGAGTGGTGCTTGCATGTGCGCATCACTCATTACAGTCTGTGAGCCAGATGCAGCCATCAAAAGAGCCACATCTGGCTCACAAGCCATAGGTTGCTGACCCCTGCTCTAGGAGATTCCTGCTTCTTCTTTTAATGATTTTCCCTTGCTGGTAACACCGCCTCTTCTACATTGCCAATGCAAGCAAGCACAGAAGCAGCACTAGGTTCCAATATATCACAATATAGATAACTTTAAAAAGAAGATTGGCTGAAGCAAAAGGCAGCGGGGGACAAAAGACCTTCACAGTTAAATATCATTAGTCCACTAAAGTTGGGTCATCTGAGTACTTTGTTTATAATAAAAGTTACATAAAAAGTGCTCATTATTAGGGGTAACCAAACTTGGGTGGGCTAATGATGTAGAACAGTGATGCCCAACCTACGGCCTGTGACGCGGTGCTATCCAGCCCGCAGCCCGAATTCTGAATTGTTGCGTATAAGTGTGAATTCGTCACCTAAAGACAGTCACAATAGACTGTTAGTTGCAATCGCATCGTTAGAATGAGAAAATGATCGCAGTCGTGACTTCACTATGGAAAATTGTCACAGTTGTAACTTTAAAATTTGTTGCGGTCACAACTTTACAAGTCGCTACTTTGAAGCATCCCGTGAGACGCGTGTCTCAAATTTATATGACCCCACGCCAAAAAAGGTTGAGCATCAACAATGTAGAAGAAGAGGTATTACCTGCAAGGGAAAAATCACAAAAGAAAAAAGACAAAGAAAATAAAGAAAAAAGAAGAAAAAACAAGGACTTTAGTTCCCTTCAGAATTTCACCTTGAACTGTGAAGTGGAAGTAGGTGTGAGAAAAAAGCTTCAGGAAGAGAATGGTTGTTCTTTGAAAAGGAAATATTTAATTTACTGCAATGAAGACATATTTAAGAGCGACAAATTAACATGCAAGTAAACTAAACTGTTTCTTTAAATAAACCAATTTCTTGTGAATCTCATATGTGCATATGACATATACAAACACTTTTTTTCATTTTAAAAGTATTAGTTCTAACATAGCTTTGACAAATATCTTGAGCCCAGTGATGGCCAACAGACAAGACAAAACTACAGAATATTACAAATGTTTTTATTCACTCTAATTAGGCAAAATTTAATAAACTCGGAAAAGCCTGATTTAACTTTTCTGAAATTATTCCCACAGTAAATATCGTGAGATTTTTTTTCATCAATATTTACCGACTGGGGGGGGGGGGTTATTCACTAAAGTCCGAATTGTTGCGTATAGGTGTGAATTGGTCAGATAAAGTTAGTCGCAATAGGCTGCTACTGTTGCAAAATTGTCACAATCTTAACATTAAAAAATTGTCGTGACTTTACAATGGGGAAATTGTAGCAGATTTACTATGGGAATCCACTGTTTGCGAATTCGACAGTCGACATTAGTGAATAACCCCCTGGAACTTTTTGATTGAGTTTTTCAATCAAATTTTTTGATGAAGTGGTAGCCATAATACTAATGTAAAGTATGGCTACCTTTCCATTGAAAAATTTGATCGGTAAATATCGACTGAAAAAATCTTGCGATATATGCTGCGAGAAACTTTCAAGATCTCGTGGGAATAACCTCGGAAAAGCAAAATCGGGCTTTTCCGAGTATATTAAATTTTGCCTTTAGTCAAAACACTACCCCCAAAAAGCATTTATTTAAAAATAATTAGAAGCTGCATGAGAATACTCAAAGTTCACAAAATCTAAAAATCTCTCTTAAAGGAAAATTATTGTCTTGTTTAATCTAGAGGTGAATAGAAGGGGATTTTTACCAATAGCAGTGTTAGGCTCTAGCGCTGCCCCGATCATTGCTAATCTGCTAATCCAACCACTGAGGCCCTATCTTCTTCAGCTTCCTGACTGTTTTGCTGAAAAGAGCAAGTGCAGTAGCAAAAATCTGCTACTGCGCTTGTTCTTTTCGGAAGAGAGGACCACTGTGGCTGGATAAAGCTGGAGCCCAACGCTGCTATCAGTAAGTTACAACCACCCTCTCCTTCCTAATCACCCCTAGACAAATCAAGCTTATTGTGCTTCTTTAAGGCAGTGTCACAATGTGCATTTTGATGCTCACACCAAACACATAGAAAACTTAATGAATGCATACACTTGTATAGAATGATGACAGAAACAATATGCATTGTGCCATTTTTTACAAGCATTTTACTACAGCAAAATTGGTTGGATGCATTTTGTTGTGGTTTACCACTTATGCAGAAAATCAAGATGTGCTTTTTTAAGGAGACGTAAAAACGCGTAGTGTGGCACTGCCCTAAAGTTCTATCACATTCATCAATTCTGCATACATTAAACTCACTTTCAGATCTCGGTGAATTAGTCCTTTAGAGTGAATGTATGCTACTCCGTCAGTTATTTGCTGAATTATGCAAAGACTTTTGCTTTTTTCAATTTTTTTCCTCTGTTCCAGCCAGGTTCTAAGATTTCCTTTTTCACACCATTCCATTTGAATAAAAAGGCACTTTACTTTAACACACGTTTTTGTGCTTAAAAAAAAAAAGAAAAGCACAATTATTACATTTTTGAGTTAACAGTTTAATACTTGCTTTAAAAATGGAAAGATAAAGGAAGGGTGCAATCTTACAAAGCAGATTTACCCTTCTATCATACAGAGGTATGCTAAAAATCCCAGCAACTGGACCATCTGACTGCTGTTTCTTTATTGACTTTGGAGGAAAAAAATGTATGGGCTTTTAAAACACATCAAGGTGAAGACAGGTCCAGCCCGCTTGGAACACTACTATTCTTCATTTAAACAGACCTGTATTAAACCCATCCTTAAAAATCCTACACACTGGACTCTGCATGATAACTAAAACAAAAAGAAAAGTGCAAAAGAAAAGCACAATAGTGCCTTATCATAAAACATTAAACAAATAGAAAAAAGAAAAGAACCAACCACCCAAACTCTGAGTGATAAGGTGTATAGAAAGGGAAACGATGCATGCCTCACTAACTATCATCCTGTCTCTCTCTTGCCTTTGGCTTCTAAATTTCTAGAACACCTCCTCTGTACCTGTCTTACTAACTATTTGCATATTTCCTTGACCCCCTGCAATCTGGTTTTAGACCAGGGCACTCTACAGAGACTGCTCTGTGTAAACCTGCAAATAATATCCAGGTTGCCAAATCTAAGAGTCACTGTTCTGTTCTAGTTTTCCTAGACCTGCACTTGATACTGTAAATCACTCCCTTCTTATTCAAATTCTCCATTCGCTTGGGGTCCATAATCAAGCAGCATCTTGGCTGGCTTCCTATCTTTCTAATCGTTCCTTTTTTATCTCCCATGCTGACACCACTTCTCCTGTTCCACTTAAGGTGGGAGTACCCCAAGGCTCGGTCCTTGGCCCCCTCCTGTTCTCGCTGTACACTATTTCCTTGGGTGATATCATTAATTAATTTGGTTTTCAGTATCAATTGTATGCGGATGATACCCAAATTTACTTACCCAATCCTGTACTAACCCCTGAAATACAGACTCAAATTTCTAGCTGTCTCCTGGCAATCTCATCTTGGATGGTCAAGTGCCAGCTCAAATTAAATCTCACTAAAACAAAATTGATTATTTTTTCACCCAAACCTGGACCCTCTCCTAACAATTCCATTCTAGTGGATGGTGCACTCATCAGCCCTGTAACCTCTGTACATTGTCTTGGAGTGACTTTTGAATCTGCTGTTTCCTTCTCTAAACACATCACCACCACTGATAAAACCTGTCGATTTTAACTTTGCAACATTGCCAGGATCTGTCCTTTTCTCTCTTAATCCACTGCTAACACCCTCATGTATGCTCTCGTCCTATCCTGCTTTGACTACTGCATTGATCTTCTATCTGGCCGTCCAGCTTCCCACCTGTCCCAGCTCCAGTCCATTCTAAATTCTGCTGCCAGAATTGTATATATTTTATCCTTAATTAGTTATTTATGCTTGGTTGACCAGTATTTCAGTACACTGTTACAGCTCTTATTACAATTCAGATTCTAAGTTTTACGGGGCAGGGACCTCCAACCTCTTGTGTCAGTCAGTCTAGCACTTAAAGTGTTGTATCCTTGTGACATTACACTTGTTTTATATAATGCACTTTTCCCATGTCTGTACTATATTTGTATTGCTGAATTGTACAGCGCTGCGTAAATTTGTTTCACTTTATAAATAAAAATATACATACATACATACATTGCAAAATGGTTATGGCATAACAGATAGTTTGAGAGGTTAAAAATGGCAAGTGTCACATTTTTGTTGCAAAACCCAAATTCTAAAAGTATTTCTAATGGAACTTGTGGTTAAAATACAAGAGAGCCATGATATTCATGTCCATTTGGAAGGGCATACCTGTATATTGCATGCATGAAGCACTATTCTCCATTTTAGACAAGAATCATATAATACAGCAGCCCCCCAGAAAATGATCATTGGCAATTATTTTCCATACGTTATCAGCTGAGTCACCTTTATTTGCAGCAGAGACATAAGCAGAGTAGATGGACCGTGCAACTTCACATACATAAACATGTGGACTATGATAAAGTAACCAAAATATTCACCTGCTACTGCTACTGCTATAACTGCTCTCTGGACAATTATCCTCTCCTTGCCAGGAATGATAATATCGAACAATGTTTGGATGGTATGGACTTTCTAATAATGCCAAAACTTCAACCTCCTTTTTGGATTTGCTATAATCAAAAGACAAATTAATGTATTAAATTCATTTTCATGCAAATTATACACAAAAATATTGCCAGCTTTCTTCAAGAAGAATGAAAGACTAATAATTCTGGACTCTGGAAGCTTAGCTGGTAAAGAAGTACTATCATTTTTATCTATCACCGTTCTTCTGTGGACACTACTACTCACAGCTCGCTACTGGTATGATCTCTTAAAGGCACATAACATGAGATCATATTGTGAGTGTATATCTTTTATCAATTGTGTGCTAAATATACTACACTAGATAGAGTTCTTATCTCCAGAACAGCGCAGATTCTCTGTTCTTCTGGATTTATATGATTGTGTGGGGGGTTAGAGAGATTTGCTGCACACCCGTACAGAAGATTGTGATGAATATCATTTGAGGAGCCTGGCCCCACTACCTTCTAGACTAAATTGTGACATCAATTTCATAATGATAAAGAGAAGCAATATCTTCAAAAAGGTAGTCAGCAATTGGCCTAGAAGAAACAATATTTCTTTAGCAGCTAAGCTCCTACAGCCCGAATAAGGCCTTAAGTTCTACTTTTGGTTCTTTGCCCAACTTCATAACAATTTTTTATACATCAAGTCTTTACTACCCTCTTCCTTTTTCTATAAAATGTATTCTAGAGTCTTTTGCCAACTTTACCTAATGTGCCTATCGATCTATGTTTTTATTCTACATCAATCAGGTTGTTGCGCAAGGACAATGTCACATACAGCAATATTCAAATTATACATGGCTAAATAATGAAAAGTACTGATTACTGTAATAAGCCATTAAATGAAGTGTGAATAACACTAGGTGCAATAATTTCCAGAAAGAAATATGCATGTGCAAAGTAATGCTATGCATTTGAGATTACCACTTATTACAATGGTATGTGATTTCAAGCTGCAGATGCAATGCTGCGTGAATTCAAGCCAAAAAAAGAAAAAGAGAAAATTAGTGTGGCCAAGGGATACTGACCATTTACAAATTCATTAATAAGTCACCTATCTCTTTCACATGCCACCAAAGGTATTGCCATTGTCCTCTCCAAATCAAATCATTTGTATATATACACTGCACACTTTCCACTCACAAGCAAGCAAAACAGGACCACAGCTGTTCTGGAATACAAAGCAGTGCAGTATAACTATCATTTCAAATAATAACAATAATAACAAATACCTTTGGTTCTCTCTATAAGCCAGGAGCCCCAGAGCAAAATGACCATATACAGTGGCCCCCAGTACGGAGAGAAGGCCAGTCAATATCAGAAAGATTTGGGAGACAACACTGGAGGCATGGAATGCTACAAAATTTAACACTAGAAACAATGAATTATTTGCAACTCCAAAATTACATCTCCGGTAGAAATTACTTACTCGTTGAAAAATTGTACTCTTTTGACAGCATAATATTTATTATCCAATTTCTTTTTCGCTTTAAAAACAGTTCCAAATCCACCTGAATCGATGGGACTTATTTCAATAAACTCCTGAAGAAAGCTGAAAAATAAAAAATAAGGAAAAAAAACATTATTTATAATAGAAAACATGGGCAGAGCTTGGGCATTACAGTGGCTTTTTTATGCAGCTTAATGTAAATATCAGGGTTATGTATTGAATCATGTATAGGAGGAACATGGACTGAAAAAAAATGGTCCACAAATTACTTGCACACCGGACTGAAAAAATGGTCCACAAATTACGTGCACACAATGGACTGAAAAAAATTTGATCAGAAAATTCCTAGTGAAGTTTATGACATTCTATTTTCATTGGTTATGTATGGAAGACTGCTCTTTAATGTCAGTACTTGTGACTACAATTTCAATGTTCACAACACCACAACCCTTGCTTAATATCACTGTTATGTTGGGAAGATTACAAATCCCATCAGACATTGTGAAATCACTATCACAAAAGCGGCAGAGGCAGTAAGAAAGACTGGTGGAAAAATGTGACAAATCATATCCCATGCCAAACTTCCATTCTTCTAAACTTTGATGTTTTACTTTTCTGCATATGCTTCCCATGAGCTTAGTTTCAGTCTTGTGAGAGTCCATTATTGTATGGGTCCCAAATGAAAATAACTATACTTGGTGTTATTTTACACTTATTAAAGAACCACAATATAAAAATAAAATCAGCACAAAACTTTTTTTGGAGGTTAAGTAAAACTACTCATTAGCATTATCTACAGAGCTAGCTAGATTCATGAGGCTAAGTTATAAATGTTTGACCCTTTAAAGCAGCGGTTTTCAACCTGTGGGTCGCGACCCCTTTGGGGGTTGAACGACACTCTCACAGGGGTTGCGAACATGGTGTAAAGCCGGTAACTTTATATAAGGGTTCCTGCGAGGTGACGTCAGGTCCGAACGTCATCACGTGACATGCAACAACATTGGGCCGAAATGTCATGTGTGATGTCAGCACAGGGGGGTTGCAGTCCCAACTAGGTTGAGAACCGCTACTTTAAAGTTTCAAATGTGAATGGTCTTATTAGCTACAGGTAATAGTCCTCTGAACAGGGTAATCCTCTGTTTATTTAGAAATTGCTTACATACAGAAACTCAAAACAAAAGAAAAGCTACCATGGGTGGCACTAAAAGAATGTAAAATTTCTGATTGGTTTTAACAGATGCTAAATCCCTTTGTATAACTCTAGAAAAAGTGTTAAGACAATCCCCTTACGAATTATGGGGGTAATAATTTGACAGGTTTCTCAATGAAAAATGTAAATCATCTACAGGGTCGCTATGACTAGGATGCAATAAAAAATTATTAGATAATTATATCAGTATACATAAGTTTGTCAGACGTTTGACACTGAAGAGACATTTTTTATTGCATCCTAGTCATAAGAACCCTGTAGATGGTTTACATTTTACTATTTAGATCTACCGGTAACTCTCTTCCATAATAAAGAAAAAGTGGGGAATATACTTTATAGGAAACCAACAGACTGCAACAATTTACCCAATGCTAGAAGCAGTCATTTACATAGTTGGATTGAAAATATTCCATACGGTCAGTTTCTAAGAGTGAAAAGGAATTGTTTGAGAGATATTGATTGTCAATTGTTTTCTGATGATTTGGCAGATAGGTTCCATTTTAAGAATTATCCTGAGAACTTGATTCAAAAATCTAGATATAGGGCCGATAAAATCTCTAGATCATCTCTTTTGAATAATTTGACCACTGCTAGTCCAATTTGATACAGCATTCATTTTTAGATTTAGCAGTGATGCAGGAGTCATTAGGAATATAATTAGAAAACATTGGTACATTATTAAAGTAGATCCTATTTTGGGTCCATCCCTTCCAGATACTCCAAGATTTTTTAATACCAAAGGAAAAGACCATTAAAATGTTATAGCGCCTTCTAATATTTGTAGAAGATCTAGCTCTAGGAACACAGAAATTGTAAGCTTGTTAAGTGCGGCTGGCACATTTAAGTGCGGCTATGGAAAATGTTCTTCTTGCTCCTATATAGCAGATAAGAAACTACAGGATACAGTTCTTAATCATAGGAGACCAATAAGTTTTTATAATTGTAAAACCATCTTTGTAATATATTTACTCATATGTCCATGTGGGTTATATTATATGAGACGCACTAAAAGAAGCTTGGCTACCAGGTTTTATGAACACATTAGAAATATTAAAATGGGTCTCAGTACACACTCTGTGTCACAACACTATAAAATATTGCATGCTAAAAATCCCAGGGGCACTAAAGTTTTCGTGTTAGAACACATTAGCAATAGTGTTGGTTATGATAGGTTTCTGACATTAAGACAAAGAGAGTCCTTTTGGATTTATACATTAAAATCTCTTTCACCAAATGGATTGAATATTAGTTTGGATCTTGCAGCCTTTTAATATATTTTATGTTTTTAGTTCCAGTTTAAAAAGTTTTTATGTTTTTAGTTCCCCTTTAAATTTTTGATTAATTATCTTAGGCATGTTCCTTCTTTCTTACCTCCTCCTGTAATAATTAGTTTTAAATTGGGATTTTTTACTTCCCCTTTAATGGGATTTTTATTTTATTTTTCAGGCATTTTCTTTCAAATTGATAATATGGAAGTTATTAAACAGCAGGTTTAGACCAGCTTTATTAGCCCCTTTCACTAGGGAATTCAATATTTAGCAAAACTCGATCCTCTTTGAAGTATAAGAGTGTAACCCTACAAAAAAAAATGCCTGACAGTAACACGTTGTTGGATCTTATGCTGTCAGACAAAATTCAGGTATGTGAAGTCACTGGCAAAAATGAATTTTTTCAAAAATCTTTGATAGCAGATCGTTATAGTCAGTATCACTTATGGAAACTTACACTTTATCTTCAGTACAACGGCTGTTTGTAGTTTCTTTGTCTGGAAATTTAGCTGCTATTCCAACTTTTCTATAAATAAAATAAATGTATCATTTTAAAAACATGACAAATAACAAATCTATCAGGTCAGCACTGTTCTAGAATGAGCTAGTGCAATTCTATCAAACAAGCAGATATAGAAGCATTTAGCTTTTAATTAAAAACTTAATGCAAAACAGCATTGGGATGTGATTTACTAAAGCTATTATATTGGCTAGAGGGACAGAATAACAAAAGGTTACCTCCCAGCTGGAGAATCCCTTTAAAGTAAATAAGACAAACCTTTGCAGCCTGTTTGGATGTGTCGGTGTTGCTTCCTAAGCAAAATAAATTAGGCATTAAAAAAATGTAAAAAGCATTATAATTTGTTCTGCATATTTTCAAACAGATTTACTCATCTGCAAATATTATTTTTGGGAACATTCACAATATAATTCCCTGCCAAATTTGCATGAATTATTCAAAGCTGCCAAATTATGCCATTAAATAAATGAATAGGATGAATCCATTTGCAGCTGTGTCGAGCCATTGTCTAAGCCATAACAGAGTGAAAACTTAGGCAAGGGTCATACAAGCTACTTGGGTCACTAAGGGGGGAATTCAGCATAGTCCGAAGTGAGGTGCGGAGTCCTCGCCTCACTTCGGACTAACTGATCTGCGCTTGCTGATGTCCGCGTGCAGGACATCAACGAGTGTAGATCGGTCAGTCCGAAGTGAGGTGAACACTCCGCACCTCACTTCGGACTATGCAGAATTCCCCCTTAAGTATTTACCAGTCATAACAATGATCTTCTGGCAAACTCAGTCCTAATGGATCAGGTATAGGAAGGGTATGTCCAATAGATCACAGCAATATTTCTAGCTGTAAAATCACAACAATTCATGTAGCTAGCATAGGCCATAATTTATATTCCTTCTCCAAGCATGGATCCCCTGCAATTAACTTAAATGGTGTGTAAATAAGACCCCCCACAGATGTATACCTGAGCTGTTGAAGCATTTGATGTTTTACGTTCTGGGCTCTTCTGCTCTAAATTGATGTTGTCAGTGCTAAAAAAAATACAAACAAATATATATCAAAGTGGTGGTATGGTTATTTAAGCTGTTTGTTAAAAGGAAACAAAACTACTACTTTTAAATATATTTGCCTATTTCATTTTAGCAATTGGCAATACCTCACATACAATCATCTGTATATCATGCAAGAAAGCAACTGCTGCATTTATTCTACTTGTTTTCATTCCAACACAGGGAGTAATTCATCGAAGTGATTTCTCCTCACTTTATCTCACTATGTCAGGAAGACTCGACTTCTCTTTTCTGATTCACTAAACTACACATTCCCTTGCGAATAATCAAACAGCACTAGACACTACTTGACCCATAGACAGTCAAACAGCAACAGACGAGTAATAATACAAATTCAACAAAGTGAAGTGCCGTAATAGAATATTCCCATTAATCTGTTAAAAGGAGACAATGTCACTCTAACTACATTTTTTTTTATATTAATGACAAAATACTATTAATAGGCAGGATTGATCATAACATAAAACGATCTCACTAGTTTTTCACATTTACCACTATTGTCGCCATATTATAATTGCCTACATAACAAATGATTTTTGCATCCCTTTCTATACAACACAATTTCTAACACATGTTGCTTACTGGTCACTATATTTTCTTTGACTTTTGAGTGTAGTCACCTTATACCAAAAAGGAACCAAGCCCTTACTTAACCATTTTGAGTCAAATCAGCAAATTCAGGTGAATTTCCACTTTGATCCATGATAAATGCCCAAATAGCAATCACATTCACAATCAAAGTGACACAAAGGAGTCAGTAACTTTGCATTTGATTGTGAATATGATTACTATTTGGCTATTTATCATAACTTAAGCCTCATAACCAGGGGCGGTTCTGGCCCTATTGACGCCCTGGCTGAACCATCCCTTGACCTCCCCCC
>WMED01002863.1:7694-23277 GCA_019650415.1 Pipa parva
GGGGAAAGAGGCTGAAGCACAATATTTGGAAAGGGGGAAGTTTGAAGACAGTATCATATGGAAATGGGGTGATGTTGGGGATAGCACCATATAGGGAAAGAGGAGGAGGTTTGGGGAAGCACAGCATGGGGAAACAGGAAGTTGAGGAGAGCACAATATGGGGAAAGGGGATGAGGTGGAGGACAGCACAGTATGGGGAAACGGGGATGTTGTGAATAGCACTGTATGGGAAAAGGGGAGGTTGGGGCAATGTAGTATTGGGAAATTAAAAAGTTGTCCAAGCTGTGTGTCAGCACATATAACATATTGTTCAAATTGTATCCACTTGGAACTAGATAAATCCAAGAAATAGAGCAGAACAATGCGTCATGAAACAGAGGTCATTTGAGAAAGGGCTCATTATGGCCTGAAACATGTCATGACGAAGTTCACATTACAAATGGTGCAGTTAAACTACCTCTGTTACATGGCTCATTGTTCTGTTATTTTTCTAGTAAGGGGAAAGGGCAGGTTGGGGGAACCACATTATGTGGAAAGGGAAGGTTGGGGGAACCACATTATGTGGAAAGGGCAGGTTGGAGGAACCACATTATGTGGAAAGGGCAGGTTGGAGGAACCACATTATGTGGAAAGGGCAAATTAGGTGAACCACATTATGTGGAAAGGGGAGGTTGGGAACATTATAGTACAGTATGTGGAAGAGGGGGTTAGGGGAACCACATTATGTGAAAAGGGGAGGTTGGGAACAGCATCGTATGGGAAAAGGGGGATCTAGAAAGGAGTTTAAAAATTGCTGAGGCATGGAGAATACTGCTGCACTGCATGGGGCACTGTGTTGGAAACTGCTACATTATATGGGGTTACTATGGGGAAAAAAACGCTGAACTGTATAGAGCACTATGAAGAAGAAACTGCTGTACTGTATGGGGGATAATGGGGGGAGACTGATATCGGGGTGTGCATTTTTGCACTTTTTCCTAGGGTGCCATAAAACCTTGTTCCAGCATTTGTGGCAGTCTGGTAGAAAAATGTATTTATTGCATTTATAGCTGGGATTTCTGTGGCTGTATGCAAGAACACAAGTATTTTACAGCACCTGCCTGTATGCCCAGAGGTGAGTGTATATGCATTTGTGTACACATATAATATATAAATTTTTTTATATATTTATAATTGGCTACAGCTTTTCCTGTAGCCAATTATATGCCATTTATTAAGTTAATGAATATATATTTAAATAATTACTCGCACTATAATAGGTGTCTGGTGCAGTACCTGACTATGCTCCACTCTGGCTCCATTTTTAGAATTTTTGGATCTTCCACAAATTCAAACTGTAATTCTTGAGGAACTTTAGCTTTGTCAATCTGTACAGTCACTTTCACCTTTCCCAAGCCTGCTGCAGTTGTGGTATTACAGAAAATTTCATTGGCTGTTCTCCTAAGAAAAACAATCAGCAAAAATGTTTAACGTAGAAAGTTCGAAATTAATGGGATGAGACTGGTGTTGCTGCAATTGTAATGTATTTACACACAGATAGGTTAATAAACTTAAGACACAAAAAAGTAAAATATTTCTAATTGTATTACTTTGCCTTTCTGCCAGCAGAAAATAGCTCATGACTCAAGTCTTGTTGGAGCTAATACACTGAAATGTCATTTACTGATTGCATTTAAAATGTGTCTAATTACAACAACAGTTGGATAAGGCTGGATTAAAGTTTAGAACATTCAGTGACTCTAATGGTCAAGCATATGTACAATGTAAATGACACACATTGTGCCCTCACATCTCCTTGCATTACATGCCTCAGGAGGGTGCATTAACTGAGGAAATAACAGAATTTGAAGTCCATGGGTATAATAGATTTAGTCATTTTAAAAAACATGAAAAATACTTCAGCAATTTGACTGTTTTATCTATTTTCATTTTAAAAACATGTAGCAATCTGAATGTTATTGCTTGTTGGCTGCTACATGAAATGTGACATTTCTCTTCCCACTCCTATGACATATTTTTAAATGTTGTGCTGGAACCAAACTTGACCTAGTTTGCTGCATATATCGGCCTATATATTATATTAAATATATTGAACTAAAATATGTAAGGTATGGTACCATTTAGTTCCCTATATAATGAAACAGATGGAGAAAGCTCCTCCAGGGAAAAATAAGGTTTCTTTCTCAATATGTGTCTTTTAAATATGGGAATAGCATTTTCAGTAGTAAAGTAAATTACCCATCAAAAATACATGGTTGCCCTCCAAACATCACTTTCACACTGCTCCCTGCACTGAGATTGGTTCCTGTAATTGTGACCTGTGTTCCTCCAGATACTGGTCCTTGGGAAGGCTCTAGTCTTGACAGAGCCAATGTCTGGAAAAAGAAGACATGCATTATTACAACATTTCCTACCTTCAGCAATATGAATATGTATTTGCACATATACAGTATATATATATATATATATATATATATATATATATATATATAATACTTGGTGATACCTTTTTTTATTGGACTAACATTTTTTTTAAATAGATGAGGTTTCGAGAGATCTGTATTCCCTTTATCAAGTCACAAGCAATTGCCTGTGACAATAAAGGGAGTACAGATTTCTCAAAAGCTTGTCTGTTTAAAACAAATGTTAGTCCAAATAAAAAAGGAATCACCAAATACTGCAATACTCATTTTTTTGCATCTGTGGATTAACACAACCACTTTATCCTAACATATATATTTGTTATTTGCTTGGCTTTGAAATAAATATTGATACAAATATGCTACTGTATATTAGTTTTGGGTAGTGTGGGGACTTTTCTATAAGTATTTATAAGCCTTAGAAATGTATATGAAACTATGAAACTTAACTGTATGTATGGCTAAAACCATAATTGATTCAGCGTCCCTGATATTTTCTAGACTATTTTACTAGACTAGACTTTCAGTTGTAGAAGACAATCCATATTATCCTAAAGAGCTGACCCTCAGAGAAGTGAAAAGCGACCCTGAGGAAAAAACTGTTGCTATGCTCTGTGAACTGTTTTCGGCCTATCCAGCATGGTGTGATCTGATATTAGGCCAGAAAGCTCTGCTGTAATATCTAAGGTATACATATAGTACAGATGTATAATGCTACCAGTTTACTGTGCTCTGAATAGAATCTACATTGAAAGAGTCCTTTTATTTCAATTTTTTTAACAATGTCACAACACCTGCATTCCACAAAACTCAAACTAAGAAATAAAAAATGAAAAAATGGTCAGACTTTTTCTTTTATTGTCTTGTTCATGGCCTGTCACCAGAGCCGGCTCTGGCTCTATTGGCGCCCTAGGCGCCCCCCTCCAACGGCGCCCCCCCTTCAGGCGCTGCCCTGCCCCCTCGACCGGCGGCCACGCCCCCTCCCCGATGACGCCCCCTCGCGAAACCCCGCCCCCTCCCTCGGCGCCCCCATCCCGCGCCACCCCCTCTACCGGCGCCCCCATACCCTGGCGCCCATCCACCCGCGATGCCCCGCCCCCTCCCCGGCGCCCACCCACCCGCGGCGCCACGCCCCCTCCCCGGCGCTAGGGGCGCCCCCCTGGGCAGGAGGCGCCCCTAGCATTTGCCTACTCTGCCTAATGGCAGAGCCGGCACTGCCTGTCACCATAACTTTAACAAAGGAAAATGATAATATGAAAATATGAAACCACTTCTAGTGATATCCTCCTATAAGGTGCACACTCTGTGGACTGCATGATTTCAAGAGATAATACTTGGACTTTTTACTAAATCAGTACGCTACACTACAATGTAATAGAAAAAAATATAATGACATGACAATGACTATATTTTAAACTGTTTCTCTAAACCAGTGTTTTCCAAGTTATTATGCTAATATTTTTTGACAGAAACTGTTGTGATGTGTATTTATGGAACAAATATCAAAGCCTGGTTTCAGTTTTCAATGTTGACATTGAAAGGACTTTGCAAAAACTGTGTGACCAGCATTCAAAGCAAATGGCAGACAAGCAGACAGGAAATTCATTATCTTTTAGCTAATGGTAGTTTACATGAATATGAAGAATATAAAAAAAAGCAATGGAAAATCAATAATTCAAGACCAGAGTTATGAATAGTTATGAATGCTATATTGTGTATTGGCAAAATGATCAAAGAAGAAGATATTTCTCCTCTGCTGACTATTTCAGGCAAACTAAATATTATCTGTAAGAGAGATTATGCATTACAATTTAAAGAACATGTCACTTTTGAATCACAGCAAGTTGGTAAGTTAGTCTTCACAGGGACACACAATATACGCTATGAAAGTGGCCAGTAACTGGTACACAGTGGCAAGTATGGTCTATGAGTAATGTCCAATGCGAAAGGACCGAATTGTTAGACTCAGTGCTGGTCTGTTCCATTTGTGTTTGAAATCATTAAATAAATACTAACTTTTACTTCATCTCACAAGGAATGTTCAGCCTTTTATCCGCTATAACAAAAAACAACACAACAAATCCCACCAGCACACAAGGGGCTGCTATACTGTAGTGTATCTTTCTTGATGATAACTCCTTGGAAATTTCAAGCATAAAATTTAATGAAGAAATATCTGCATTAAGCAGACAAACATGTCATCATAATAGTTTGAATTATCTCTTATATACTAAAAAAAGACATGTTGTCTGCATAGGGGCTATTAAACTATGTTACTATTTTAAACATATAAGTCTAGGGATATAAAATGCTTTATTAAGCAGTGGAAATAAAAGGAAATCCTAGCCTGGAATACAAATCTGGTAAAAATACAGCCATTCCTTTTTGCTGTTGAAAAAGAAACAAATTACTCAAATCAAGTTCTATTACTTATCACCATGAAGAGGGAAATTCACAGAGAGATAAACTCTTTCCCAATGTACCCTTTTCAGATGAAATAATTAAAGAAAGTGTGCAATGACATTTTCAGTAACACTTCATTTCAACTATTCCATCATTATAACCTCATTAGATCCTTGTTCGGATCTAGTCTGCTATTCCCACAGGTATCTCAATGCAATCCAGTGTTAATAAACACTCAGAAGCACTTCAACAATACATGTGTTGAACTGTAACACAGAAATCTGGTGTCACTTCACTGCTGTTCACACATATTTAATAGTTGTAATCAAGAACAACTGCGCATAGATTATTACACTGCCCCAGGTACTGTATATCTATTTTATATTTATATATTATATCTTTTTTTATTTTATATTTAACATACAGACACCAAATAATCTAACGTTATTCATTATTTATATTGATTTAAATGCACCTAAACTATATTTTAAAAATCACAATAGTATTTAATAAATGTATTTTAAAAACAAAGATTTTTTTTTTTAATTTTTCTTTCCTTTTTATATTTAATATTTTTCTCTATGGTATCTGATAATTGCATGCCTTCTTTAATAATAATACTTGCCTAGTTTCTACTACCAAAATCTTAATAGGCTAATTATACATTAAGAAAAAAACAAGTCATTTATCTGGAAATCTGGCAATGTCAAATACGCTTTTCCATAACCATAAATCTATAGAGTCAGTCTGCCCAAGGAGTAGTGGCAATGTAAAGTAAAAGGAACTTAAGCTGGCTATACAAGGAATGATTTGTTGGTGTCAGCAGGTGAATTTTACATGTTTCATATGAGTAATGATTCCTTCATAGTTAATCTGGGATTTATCATAGCACTGTGTATGGTGAATGATCCAGTTGATTTTACAAATGATCAGATCTGAAAACAATGGCCAAATTTGGTTATACCATGTGTAATTCAATTCTCCGATGTGCTTATTTGATGACTAGTTCCAGCCACCAGATCTTTGCATATACCTTGGTTACATGAAGAAGGAAAGAAACATTCTCTGTTCTCTCTTTACAGTAGGGTCAACTGAAGGGGCATAATACTGACTAATTATAGTTTGCAAAACCAGCATGTTTTATAAGGTTTATTACGCTAATTAATGATACTGTTTCAAGGTAATGAGATGAATCATTAATCTTGTGTTGCTTATTTAAGTCAGCATATAATTTGACTTCAACAGTGCACTATGTTCCTAATATATGTTTATAACACCTACCATTTACCTCATCTGACAGTAAAATATTAAGGAAGTTTATCTGTTATTGTATTACCTTACAGGTAAAGGAAAATAAACCTTCTTTTATGTTATCATTTCTTTCAAAGATAATATATATTCTGGTTTCCAAAATGAACAGAGAATATATCAACCACTCTTACCTCAGTGATAAAGGCTCCAGACAAATCTATAGAGAATTTGAGCACTTATTAATTTACTATAAGCATACATACAGAACAGTGCCCCTAACAGTGGAGATTGGAGATTTTATGGTTATTCTCTTAGTGGGTTTCATTATTTACAGTATATACTTACCACAAAGTAGTATAACACTGAGGATCTTGCCATGAATCGAGGTCTGCAGTCTCCCACACAGACATCCACAAATCCAGCATGTTGGCTGGGCTTAGCATCACCTATTTCACACACAATTCTGTAGGGTTGTGTAAAGAGAATGTATCAGCTTGCAGGCAAAACAATAATAAAAATGGTATAGATGCAATGACATGGAATGGATTCATTGGGTACAAATATGATTGATGATGCACAACTTTTATTTTGTACAAAACAAAAAAAGGTTCCACAAAATAGGTTAGAGAGGCTAAATGAATAGCTAAGCTTTTATAAACGCTTATTATAATATTCACATTGAGAAGCAAAGATGAACTATTTATAAACAGTATTTACAGATTACATAAATGTATTTATTTTACAAATGCCTATGTTTGATGCCACTCATAATGTTTTTATACAAACACATATGTTCCATATCAAAGAATTCCACCACCAGACCCCTTGTCCACTCTAGCTGGACTCCTGACATTATTTATGACTGCTAGGACAAAATCTTCCTAACTGAACTCAGTATTGCTTTGACCTGAGGAAGAGAGAATATTTCTTGAAATCTCCTCTATTTAAAATGACTGTTAGTCCAAAAAAAGGTATCACCAAGTAATGGAATACTCATTTCTTTGCATCTGTGGACTAATATGACCACTCTACCTTAACTTTTATATATATATATATATATATATATATATATATATATAATTTTTTTTTCTTTTTACAAAGTCCCAGTAGGATTTCTTCTCTGGGATGACTCTTCCCTGTTTCCCCAAAAATAAGACCTAGTACAATTTTTTCCAAGCTTAGAAATATAAGGGCTCCCCTTCAAATAAGACCTAGCTGCAGTAAAGTACAAGAAATATGGCGTAGCAGTACTGTGTCCCAAAAATAGGGTATCCCCCAAAAATAAGACCTAGTGCATCTTTAGGAGCAAAAATTAATATAACACTCTGTCTTATTTTCGGGGGAACACGATATAGACACAAATAATTCTGCTAATATGGAAGAAAGAAGTTACCTACATTTATAAGGGCAAAATTTATTAAAGTCGGAAAGATTTTGTTCTCTTGAGATTGAGTTTCTCGATCTTGAGTTTTTCAATTTTTTTCCATGGAAAGGTAGCCATGCTTTACATTAGTAGCATGGCTACCTTTCCATGAAATATATAGAAAATCTGGGATCATGAAACTTGATCTTATTATCTTGAATGAAATCTCATGAGAATAAAATGAGATTTCGCTTGGTAAAGTCAGAAAAACCCAGAGCGGCCTTTCTGACTAATAAATTTTGCCCTTAGTGTAAGCCTTGTAAAGTTTAGTGAATTAACTCAATAGGGACATGTAATTGGTAATTCTTTAGTTAGGTTAAAATTTGAATTTTATATCTTTGTACAAAGGTAAGGCATTTCTAGATATGATTATATAATATCATATATGGCCACTATTCATATGGACCCTGAAACAACTTTATTCTAATAATTTTAAAAATCAAGGGATTAACTTGAGTTTACATGTATTAATTGGTGCAGATTATTCAATCTGCATTAAGCCATCTTTGGAGTACTGATCATTCATTTGCATAAATTTCAATTAAAAAAAAGTCTTTATATTAACATCAACTTACTGCTCAGCAGGAATATATTCCTCAATCAAAGGAATACATTTAACTTCTGCTACCTTGACATCTTTTTCAATCTCCCAGAATTCCAAACCCAAATTTTCTCCTCGAATAGTTACTTTTGTTCCACCTTCCCGAGGCCCTGTGACAGGTATAATCTAAAAAAAAAATTATATATATTACATATATATATATATATATATATAATTGCTGCATATCATGGATGTTATATCATTTATAATCATGTTAAAAATGTTAACAAATAGACAGTTCTTTTAGTTGTAACATGCAATGTTTTCATGGTGAACTTCTTCCCCTTAACATGTTTCACCTCACTGTTGCTGTTAATTAAATAGAAAACGTGAGTCACCAAATTGGACAAAGCTCAGTTGTACACAGCTCAGTGTTTTAAATTTCTGTCTGGGACTCATAGCAAAATTGAATAGATTCCATGAAAAAAATGAATTGTTAGGATAAAAAAAGCACAATAGAAAAACAGGAAATATCATAACTATAAGAAAGACATTTTTTGAAAATCACTCATTTGACATCTAATACAGCATTTACAACAGGCTGAACTAGTTTTATATTGTTATTCCTAGATAACTGCAGCAAAAGCACACAGGACATTTATTGATTCCACTAATATCATTTTCATTGTTAAGGTTGTAGTAACTCCCCCCCTTTACATGTCTATAAAGGGAAGTATTATACAAACTGAATATAACTGTAGAATGTGCAAAGTACAAGTGCTGATCTTAACAGGCTATTTTTTTGTTCTGGGCCAAAAAATCCATAAACCTGTTTCCCAGCAATATAACTTTATCAATATACATGTAGAAGCACAGTTGGATTAGTAAATGATTATTTAATTCTAATAGGTTCTCTCCAGTTGTGGACTTTTGGAGCTCTTCGCATCAATTTGAATGCGTGTGCACAGGTAATTCGGATATTCAGAATGCGACGGAGTCTGTCAAAGGAGCAGATCCTGCAAGAAGTACTGCTGTGAATTCACCTGTTTGCCTTTGCCAGATCAGAGTGGCGAAGTGAGGGGTTGATGGCAGGGCTCCAGTGTTGTGTAAGGTGACTATTCATTCAAAAGTAACAATGGCGACTGGGACTAAATTCATCTACTACTAAACATGGCACAAGGTAACATATAATAATAAGTATTATTTACTTATATACAATTACTGGGGAATGATGAGACTGACGTCACTGCCCTTCACTTGTCGAATTCGCCTCACTCCGCATGACTTCTCAACCCACTATTGTGTGACAGACGACGCCGCACTACTCATGCGACCACGTCTGACGTTGTCCACTGTTTCATAAATAAGAAGTGAATTTGCATCTTCCTGATTGTAGTACACAAGACGCAAAGTCACTATGCTAGACAAATTTGCACTTTATTGAATGGCCCCATCTGTCTTTTAGAAGTAAATGTCTTTAGTATGAAAAAAAGATCTCATAGTTATCAGAATGGCTCCAATTTTTACGTCTCAATAAATATTCATTAAAATCTGAACACATTTTCTGATATAGATTACCTGAAACCCAAGATTAAAGCCTGCTAGTCTATCTCATCAACAATGTTCTCCCTGACATTAAATATATATCTAAACATTATTGCTTCTTCTGAGCAATATTTTCAACAGAATGTCTTGCTACATGGTTGATAATATAGCATGTGAGCTAAAGTTAAATAATGGATAGCAATTATAAGCAGAGAGACGGCTTATCCAATATCATACATAATTCAATAAACTAATTTGAGTTGTGTTTCATTTATCTGACTGTGATTCGTGTTGCATTAAGTCCTTCATAGCACATGCTAAATTCCCTCCAGTTCATTCTATTGTACATTAATTTCATGCCTTTACTGGAGAATGTAATTACTGGTATACCATTATGTCAAATAACATTAATAGAAAAACTAATTGTCATTCATTTTCCTAATTATCAGTTAAAGCCAACCATTCACATCTTAACTGTCTACTCTTTGCACTAAGAATTCAGTTTTCTGCTTATTAATCCACAGACCTTTGGTGTACATGTTTCAAGTGGCTTCTAACAAAACTCTCAATGTTTTCCAGCTCAGAATGACAATGTATAACAATCACATCTTCCACAGCTAATCACTACTTTTTTATTAGAAAGGATTATCCTTCATTTATTTTCCATTAAATAAATAGTAAATTATGATGGGGCATATTTAATATGGCCAAACAACATTGTTCCTGTGTCATAAAATGCATACAGAAAAGCATTCTGCCTTACCAACTGCATCAGCAACAATATATATTTATTTTCTCTCTAGATTTTTTAAGGGGTTTATTCACTAAGGTGCAAATTCAAATGTCAAATTCGCAAACAGCGGATTCCCATAGCAAATCCGGTACAATTTCCCCATTATAAAGTCATGACAATTTTTTAAAGTTAAGATTGCGACAATTTTCCCATAAAAATATTCTCATTATAAAGATGCGACTGTGACAATAGCAGCCTATTGCGGCTGTCTTTATCTGGCAAATTCGCACCTATACGCAACAATTTGGACTTTGGTGAATAACCCTTAAAGTTTGTACCAAAAGCATATTTTTTTTTCTAACTTTTAACAAGCCTTTTGTAAACTGACATTGCAAATCAGGGTTAAGCTTCGTTTTCTCACAAACCTTTCATCAAAGAAAAGTTGTGGAGTTTTGTGGTCATTCCAATAGTAAAAAATAATTATAGATGGTATCTCCAAGGTTCCCATAGTAACATGCTCAGCTTTCTAGGTAACCTGTTATTTAATCTTGTGACAACTTTCACTTATCTGAAGAAAATTTATTGGTAGAAAATTAGTTAGATCAATATTGGAATATATTTACTATGTAACATCACCTGTGCAGTATTACCAGTCGAGGTTACCTTATGCTGTTTTGTGACATTTTCTTGCATCGTTGGAGACTTTGGAGGATATATATCAAATTCAAACAAAAATTTTACTTGTATATCGATACCGAATTAGTGCTAAATAAGGCAAAAATATTGTTACCTTTTTTATTGCCTAAAAGAGTTTGCCATGGTGAGGGTGGTAAAATCCCATTATTTCCTATGGATCAGTTTCACCATAAAAAAAAAAAATCAGTAATAGCAATCAAAACAATAGAGTGTAGTACCGTGCTAGCCATAGATATAAGCAGAGACAAGCAGAGGTAGAGTACAGGTGATACCTTTTATTGGCTGACTGAATAGATGGTAAATGCCAGCTTTCCACACTACTTACAGTAGCTCTCTTCCTCAGGCATGAAGAAGAGATCTAAGTAGTGTGGAAAGCTTGCATTTACCATCTATTCCATTAGCCAATAAAAGTCTCTGCACCAATCAAAAAAAAAAAAAACAGAACTCTATTGAAAATAGAGTAAAGTGTGGTGGATTTAATTCATCGATAATTATCAATATTGATTTTTTTCAGTATCAGTAAATTTTATTTACCACTACATAAATTAGTCAAAATTGAAAATGCAGCAAAAGTGATTAGCGGTGAAATGTATTGAATAGTTCAAAATGACCTCGTTAAACTTCCCTAATTTTCTAGTTTGTTCTTATTACAACAGCTAAAAAAGCCATGCATGTTTAAAAACTGTTGTTTATGTAGTGAATGAGCAAATTATAATTATCAGTTTAAAGAAATAAAATTTCAAAAAATGTTTTGACACATAAATATGCTTCCCTGTACTTTAAAAAAACAATTCAAATGTATGTCTACTCATAAATACTCAAAATAAATGCATTATATACAGATATACAGAAATCCATGAGAACTTACACTAGCTGCTAACAGCAACATGATCTTACAGCTTTGCTTGTGTTAAGAACATATTTTGCATTGGGATCATTCTAGTCTCAGAGCCAGCCCACATAAATAGAGGCACCCGTAAATGAATTCACAGATAATTATATTTTTCCTACTCCATATTTTATGGAGCAGTTTTCTTAAGGAAAGCAGCCAGCATAAGGCAATTCCACATTCCAGGCATTTTTATAACTTCAGTATATCTTTATCTTCTTGAGAATTTTCCATACTAATGGATCTGGAGATAGACACTGATACTATCAGTTAAGGTGGGATGGCAGATCCATTAATGTGTTCGTTAGCAAGACAGGTGCTGAATATCCAAATTCCATGTCATGAGAAATATGGTTTGCTGGAGAAAAGTAAGATGTCAATACAATAATAGGACTTATTTAAACTATGAACTTAAGCTGTATCAGTGAATTTGGAAGTCACATAAGAGTTCAGCTGTTTTACATTAATCTCATTGCAGTGTAGACAGTGATTGCATCTCCATTGCAATGTGTGTTGTATACCTGGCACCGACCGGATGTGTGGCTGCAGTAAAGGGAACCAGGTCCTCTCTCACTGCTGCGATTACATACATGCAGTTGGTGCCAGCAGCTTTAGCTCGGCACAAGACCCCCGATCTCCTGATAGGTGCTGGATGTCTGAAGCTCACTCTGGACACAGGATTCAGCTCTCTCCTCCTCAGTGCTTCTGTTGTGCCTCACCCAATATGGAGGCACCGACGGAAAGTGAAGATGCAGTAAAGGGAAATCGGGTTATTTCATACAGCCGCGAGTACATACTTGCAGTTGGTGCCAGAAATAGTTTAAGCTTGGCACTTGACCCCAATCTCTATGTGATGCTAGATGACTGCGGATTTCTCAGGATACAGGATATATCACCTCCCCCCAGCGCTGCTGCTGTGCCTAACCAAACTGGAGGTACAAATGGAAAGTCAGGTTGCAGAAAAGAGGAAAGCGAGGGGTATCAGAGTAAGGCTGGCAGCTAGTCCACACTAGCCATCCATTTCAACCCTGCTACTGGCCAGTGTACGCTCACTTGACAACAAAATGGACTATTTACATTTACTTCAATCCACTCAGAAGACCGTGAGAGACTGCTGTGTGTATGTCCTCACTGAAACTTGGCTCAACAACTGTGTCCCTGATCATGCTGTTCAGCTGGAGGGGTTTACTTGCTACCGGGAAGATTGTGACTTTACTGAAGGCAAAATGCGAGGTGGTGAGATCTGTGTCTATATTAATGATGCTCGGTGTCGTAATTCTGCTGTGTTCTATAAATATTGCTCTCCAGTAGTAGAGCTGATGGTCATTAAGTGCCATCCATTTTATCTACCAAGAGAATTCTCTGCCATACTGATTGCTGCTGTCTATCTTACCCCTAATTCTACCATCATCAGGAATGAGGCATTAAAAGAACTGCATCAGTATATTAGTGTGCAGCAAACTTCCCACCCTGATGCTTTCCTCATACTGGTGGGGGATTTCAATCACGCTGACCCAAGATCCGTGTTCTCTGATCTTCATAAACATATTGACTTTCCCACAAGGGGTAAGAACACTTTGGATCAAGTATTCATGACACGGAGAGGAGCTTATAAGGATAGCCTCTGATCACCTTACCATTACGCTAATGCCTGCTCTCAGACAGCTGGTGAAAGTTATCAAACCTGTTTTATAACAGGTATGGGTGTGGCCAGAGGAATCATCTGAGGCACTTCAAGATTGCTTTAGTACCACTGACTGGAATGTGTTTAAAGTGGCTGCTACTTATAATAACTCTACAAACATTCAGGAGTACTCAGAAATGTCTCTGCTTACATTACCAAGTGCACTGATGATGTAACTGTCCTCAGGACCATCACCATTCATGCAAATAAGAAGCCATGGCTGACAGGAAAGGTCCTAAAGCTGCTGAAAGATAGAAATGCTGCTTTTAAATCTGGCGACCACTCAGCCCTATGAACGGCTAGAGCCAACTTGTCCCGCGGTATCAGGAAGGCTAAAAGGCATAACTCTTTAAGGATTTCCCAATGTTTTTCTGATAGCAGGGACATGCATAACCTGTGGCGGGGAAATTCAGTCCCTTACGGATTACAAATCCACACCACAGACCTGTGACAGCACCCATTCCCTGCTGAACGCCCTGAATGGGTTTTTCGCTCAGTTCAAGGCATCAAATCACACCCCGGCTCAAAAATCCCCTCACCTTCTGATGAACAGATGATCACACTGTCCTCAGATGAGGTGAGGAGAGTCTTCAGCAAAATCAACCCTCGTAAGGCTCCTGGACCTGACAACATTCCTGGTCGTGTGCTGAAGGACTGTTCTGGTGAACTTGCAGAGGTATACTCTGACATCTTTAATACCTCACTGTGTCAGGCTGTGGTCCCTGTCTGCTTCAAAACCACCACTATAATCCCTGTCCCAAAGAAGTCATCTCCCTCCTGTTTCGACGACTACTGCCCAGTTGCTCTTACCCCCATCCTCATGAAGTGCTTTGAGCGGCTTGTCATGCAACACATCAGATCTTCCCTCCCCCCCTCCTTTGACCCCTATCAGTTTGCTTATCGCTCTAATTGTTCGATGGATAATGCTATTTCCACTGCTCTCCATTCAGCCCTTACTCATCTTGACAAGAAAGATACCTATGTCAGAATGCTCTTTATTGACTTCAGTTCTACATTCAACACAATCATCCCCCAACAACTTATTCAGAAGCTGGTTGGTCTGGGTCTAAACATATCACTGTGTAAGCTGGCTGCTTGACTTTCTGACTGGCAGACCACAGGCAGTATGGGTTGGTAATAACTCATCGAGCTTCATCACTCTAAATACAGGAGCCCCAAGGATGTGTGCTGAGCACCCTTCTGTTCACTCTCCTTACCCAGGACTGCTCTCCACATCACTCCTCCAAGTCTGCGGATGACGCGACTGTGGTGGGCCTCATAAGTAACAACCATGAGTCATGATACAGGAGCGAGGTGAACTAACTGGCCTCTTGGTGTATAAACAACAATATCTCTTTAAATATTGATAAGACCAAGGAAATTGTTGTAGATTTCAGGAAAAGTCACCCACAGCATGCCCCTTTATCCATCAATGGAGCAGCTGTGGAAAGGGTGTGTAGCACCAAGTTCTTGGGTGTACATGTCACTGAAGATCTCTCCTGGTCCATCAACACGGCGTAACTGGCGAAGAAGGCTCACCAATGTCTCTACTTTCTCCGTAAGCTAAGAAAAGCAAGAGCTTCTACCTCCATCATGCTCACCTTCTACAGTTGTGCCATTGAGAGTATCCTGACTAGCTGTTTTCCTGTGTGGTACATGGCCTGCACAGCATCCGCTCACAAAACTCTTCAGGGTATTGTAAGATTGGCTGAGAAGATCATAGGTTCCTCTCTTCCTAGTCTCCAGGACTTATAAAACGCTCGACTCCTACTTAAAGCTCTCTGTTTGGCAGGTGATCCCACCCATCCTCTTCACAGCTTCATGAACCTGCTACCTTCAGGGAGAAGAATGCATAGCCTTATGGCCAGGACCAACAGACTGAAGACAAGCTTCATCCACCAGCCTGTAAGAACTCTGAACTCTCTCCCTGCTCTGCCCCCCTCCCTCAGCTTTCCCCTACACTCACCACTTAGCCACCTCACCTTTTATTGTTACTCC
>WMED01002864.1:0-14226 GCA_019650415.1 Pipa parva
ATTAGAGAATGCAAACACTTTAAATTGAATTAATCTAATAGATATAGATATGTACCCATCTCGTGAATCTGGAGTGTGTAAAAGGAAATAAAATAACGTTATTAAACCAATAATAGACATTATAGTAAACCGTGGGATGTCTAAGTGTGCGTTTCCTCCAAGAGTGAGTAAGGTGTATAGGTATAAACACTCAGCATTAGTAATCGTACCTTCAGTCTTTGCACCTCTCCAGTTGTTGCTTTCCCAAATTTAACAAATCACAAGAGAATAAATTTTAAATGTAACATTAGATAAGGTACACCTCAATTACTTACTCAAATATCTACAGCTAATATTGCCTCCTGATGAAGCCTGATTATGATTCAGGTGACATGCTTAGAGGGATGTCTGATCAAGTTATCTTTGTAGAAGCAAAAAGTACAATACCTCTGGGTGGACTATCAAATACTAAATGAAATTTAAAATTTAAATGGTCTTCTGATTGCTATTGTGATAACCTAGAAACCAGGTAATGGTTTAAGGCCAGATAGGAAGAGATAGATATAGAATAGGGTCTGAACAGAATTCTAAGTAATGAATTATAATTCTAAGTTAAAAGTCAACGCTCAGATTAAATCAGTATTCTGATTGCTGGAGAAGTTGAGTCAGGCAGCCAGAAAATAATGTAACACAAATCAAAGGTTAATCATTCAAAATCATGAAAAATAAAGTCCAGTTGCAGATTGTCTTAGAATACCACAATTATATACTGACAATGAAATTCAAGGGGAACATCCCCTTTACGTGATTAAGACCATTTTTTTTCTACGAAACATGATCACCTGGTTGAGGGTGGCGAAAACCTATTATTCCCTATGGAGATGTTTTTGAACATTTTCAAAGTCCCTGTTGAAAAGATCAGCGATATCGATCGAAGAAGACCTGCATTGAAAATAATGTAAAGTGAAGCAGTATTAGCGCATTGATATTTATCGAAATCGATCTTTATCGATGTCAGTAAATTTTATTCGGCACTTCATGAATGGAGGGAAATCGAAAATGTGGAGAAAAGAAAAAAATGTCGATTATGCAGCAAAAGACGGATCAAATAGCAGTGATATATTTGGAATGACCTTTATAAATATCCCTGTAAGATGGAAAAGGAAACTATAGTGAATACTTTTTAATTGAAAAAAAAGGTATCACCAGTAAAGTCTTTTTTTTACCGCACATAGTATTACTATGGATTAGGGGCAATGCATACCCTGGATCTACATGTAACAATGCTTGCTTGTGTGTATGTATGCCACTACTGAATGTTGTCTCAGAGCAAGTCATTTTTAGTTTAACTTACTTCCAAATTATACTGGGATTAAAACCATAGTGATCAATTACCCATCCCCTTTACATATTTCCTCCAGGTGATTCATAATATCAAAAGCTCGCCTCTCACGCCATGCTAAGAAATTATTTTTGGGAGATATTACATAAAAGCTGAAAAGCCCTCCATTAAAAAAAAACTGAAACCATTTACTTCACATGTGGTATATTGATAATATTTCCACACAGATCCAATAAGCGATGGTATAACCCAGCAATGGTGAACCTATGGCACGTGCGCCGTTACCACTGCTGCCTTCAGTGCAGGCTGCAGACCCAACCTGACAGTTTCCAGGACGGATCTGTGGCCTACACTGAAGGAGCGCTCGCTCACTGGGGATCGTTCCTTCCCCGACTCAGGTGTTGTGACGTCACTCATCAGCGTCGGCACTTCAGAGGGACGGCGCTAGTGAGTGACATCACCTTTTGGGCAAAAAAAAGGTTCACCGTCACTGGTATTACCACTGCAGAGACGTGACAGAAATACAGGACTGAAATTCAGTGCCATATATCCATCCTATAGACAGAACTTCAGTTGTGTTAGACCTTATCAGTGCATAATGCAGTGATTTTCAACCGGGGTTCCGCGGAACCCAAGGGTTCTGTAAGGACAACCCAGGGGTTCCCTGACACTCTGCATGCAGATAGGCAGGTTGGCCAGGATACGTTCCCGATCACTGTCAGACAATACCATCGTCAGCGATCGGGACTGTATCCTGGCTAATAGTGATCTGACAGTGATCAGAGAAGAGGTTCTGCCAGTAGAGCAGTGATCAGAGTAGGGGTTCCGCCAGTAGAGTAGTGATCAAAGTAGGGGTTCCGCCAGTAGAGTAGTGATCAGAGTAGGGGTTCCGCCAGTAGAGTAGTGATCAGAGTAGGGGTTCCTTAAGAAATCTGATGACACCAAAGGGTTCCCCTGGAGAGAAAACGTTGAAAAACACTGGCATAATGTATTGTGAGAGGATGGGCTTCCACAGGACAGTCACATTTTTTGGGTCCTGTTCCTCTCTCAGTTCTGCTCTGACTTCCCTGTACTTGATGGCTGACCTCTATGATTAATGTCACTGGCGCAGTGCACACTCCCCCCTGATTGGCTGTGCACTGATGTCTCAATGTACCATGTTATTTTGGGAGGTATGTGTAAGCAATGCAGACTCTCAATTGCTTACTTTTATACAGAAAAACATACTTATAGAATATATTCAAATATACTTAAGCTTTCATAAAAGGCATCCACGCTAACACTTTTATGCAATGATAATAAGACCATGCTCTATGGGGAAACTGGAGAGAACAGTGGTTGGCAGGATAAAAGGTAGATCTTTACTCCCAAGAATAATCTCATATATGTGCTCTTTGGCAGATAGGCTGCTTTATACCCGCAACTGCTATTAAGTTCAATGGCATCTATTTCCAGTGTTCGATTAGGACCGGAAAAAAAGTAATGGAAAGCAAAAGGTACAAGCTACCAATGAGATCAGTAAATTACTTTGAAACAAAAGTCTGAATAATTTAGTTTGTATATTTTCTATTAGATTCTTCATTTTCCCTTTTATTCATTTTTTTTAACTTTTTTATTTCAGTGCAGTGACAATGACATGGTAGCAGCCAATTACAGAGTTGGACTGAGCTAAGGCAGTACCTTGTGACTAATCTAACTGGTTTTTGCATTTGTGAATATCAATATAGACTTGCAAAGGAGAAAAGTGAAAGACCAATATTAGGTTCATATTTAATGGGTAAAAGGGATTATTTGTATTAATTACCGTATGTTCCTCATGTTATTTTCTTTTTGTATCACACTCAGATATTATAGTGTATTTTACTTTACAGCTAGAAGTGAATTCAGATGATTCTGTAAGCCTAAATTCACAATGACCGGGATGGTTTCTGCCTGTCCTCATCCTCCCCAGTATCCTAATGAATTGGCTCTGCCCCTGTGTTTTTGTAACAGTTGGGTTTCTAGCGGAGCATTTTAAAAGACTTAACCATGATACAATGTTACAGGAAAAGCGAATGCGAATGTGAGTATTGCAAATGGGAATATTGTTGATGCTGCAGTTCTCTCCCTGTAATGAGGTGACATTAATTGAATTTTGATGTGTTCGGTGTTAATTTGGCGCAAAATTGCTGACATTTCAAGCAGAAATTACAATAGGAAAATGTGCAGCCTTTTACATCTAACATTCATCCTTTGGAAAGTGGAAAAAATAAACTGCAGTATTTGCAGAAGATGTAAATGTAATTATCTTCATACAGAATGGTTCCATGCCCATGTATGTAACCTAGCTTTAATGCCCCATGTGCACAATTCTCCACCATTCACTATACACAGGAGGGCACATTTAGACATGCCTGATTTAGTCCATGTGTATCGTGGTACCAAGTTTGGGAGCCAAATAGGTTATAGACACATTATATGTTATATTCCAAGAAGATGTGGCCGGTCAGTCCATGGGCCATTCAGTATGGTTGTCTGCAATTTGGCCATGTAGATTGAGGGCAATGTGTTCAAATGGTTAACTGGATTATTAAAATGACAGTAACACCAAAAAAAATGAAAAACGACTCAAATGCATTTACTGTTTATTTAATCTATGCATCTCAAAATTTTACATTGTGTCTATATATTGTGATATTTAGTTATTTAGATTTACAAATTGGGCTTTCAGGTACACTTTCTCAATATGTATTATAGAAGGCAATGGGACTGGGTGAGATCTGTTTAACAACATGGCTGCTATTAGTAAAAATAAAAACAGAAAGCCATAAAATGTATGAATCCAACTTCGAAGATTACTTAACCAAACATTTATACTCAAATATAACTGTCTTGCCAATTCAAATGGCAATTTTTATTTTTTTGGGTGTTATTGGCCCATTAAATGGGCTCTGGTAGAGTTCCATGTGTGTTTTTTTTTTAAAGTTTAAATTATTGTGTAGATATGTGGATTCAAACCAGTATGGCAGTTCTCTCTACTTTACTTATCCATCAAAGATTATTATTATCTTTAATACAGGAATTCACGCTCAGTTTGTAACATTGTGCTGTGTATTTATGCATATATTTGATGTAAATGCAACAAAACTTAAAGTATTTATCATGTGTTAGAGTGACAATTCAACAAAGGCATTCTCATGTGAATATGCAGAATTGACTTCAGCAGATGATTAATTAGGGTACTTATGGCAGGGTTTCTACTAATGTTCTGGAGGTATTTTGAACAAAAGATGCCAACATGAACTACATTGTTTCCCCCGAAAATAAGACATCCCCCGAAAATAAGACCTAGTGCAATTTTTTGGAAGCTTATAAATATAAGGCCTCCCATGAAAATAAGACCTAGCTGCAGTAAAGTACTGGAAATATACCGTATGGTACAGAGATTCCCAGAAAATAAGACATCCCCCGAAAATAAGACCTTGTGCAATTTTTGGAAGCTTAGAAATATAAGGCCTCCCATGAAAATAAGACCTAGCTGCAGTAAAGTACTGGAAATATACCATATGGTACAGAGATTCCCAGAAAATAAGACCTCCCCCGAAAATAAGACTTAGCGAGTCTTTAGGAGCAAAAATTAATATAAGACCCTGTCTTATTTTCGGGGGAACCTGGTAGGAATTGTCCACTGAAAGTTATGTAAAAAACAACTGTCGACTTATTGGAGACTATAATAGGGTAACATTACTAATAATAAGCAATGGTGACATTGTCTTGAAATCATTAATAAATGCTTATTTATAATATGTTGTCCATATAAAGAAGATGTCATTATGCTACAATACATCTATTTTGGTCAAATTTGCTATAATTCGCCACTACTGTTATTCACTTGTCTACATTAGAGGCAAATTGTTATGAAGTGTGGCGAATTTACTCATTGATAAATATGCCTCAGGTTAGTGTATAGCTAAATACTCTGTTTGTTAGATGGATAGGAGAAGCAATGAAGGGTAAAGATATATAATTAATTGAATAAACCTAAATTTTAAAAATTGATGCTTTCTTAGCAGTTTTGCAAAATAATTGGCAAATTGGCAGGATTTATAAAAAAAAAAAAAAAATTCACACTAAAAAGTGACTGGTGTGCATCTCCAATTCATGCTATTGATTTCAAACACAAAATGGAACCTTTTCTGCTGTTTCCAAAAAATACAGAGAAGTCTTTTACAGCATAAATTGGATCAGATTTTGTAATGCCATTTCTCTTGTTTATAGTTCACTGTTAGCTTTTGGGTGAAATTATTAAACCTGGAAAGACTGCTCTGGGTCTTTCCCAGTGTACCAGGAGAAACCTTGCATTGTTCTTGGGAGATTTTTCGAGATCTCGAGATTGAGTTTTTCAATCTCGATTTTTCAAATTTTTTTTATGGAAAGTTAGCCATACTTTACATTAGTAGCATGGCTACCTTTCCATCGAAAATTTTGAAAAATCGGGATAAAAAAACTCGATCTCAAGATCTTGAAAGAAATTTCGCAAGAACAATGAGAGATTTCTCCCTGTAAGCTCGCAAAGACCCAGAGCGGTCTTTCCGAGTTTAATAACTTTCACCCATAGTGTGTGGTGCATGAGTATTTTCTAAGGTAATTACATAAATCACTGGTAGAAAGCATGGTGGCCCACTCTTCCCCTTTTACCACCCTAGACAGGTTGACAATAGCTTCTGATGTGTATGTAACTGGTATTCAGTAGCAATGAATTAGCATATTTTTTGTATGTTACTTCTCATTATAAACCCAGTTTCTTCTCTCCCAAAACTTTTTATTCTAACACATTTTACATTTACATTTTTACTTTTTTAAATAAACACCTTTAAATAGTCAAGGTCTGGACTATCCTTCACCAGTAGACTTTATTCACCATTTGGGAATCAGAATTCCAAAAGACCCACCAAGATAAAAATACATGCTTAACTTAAGGGAATAAAGGAATTCATGGTTAGGTTGAATCAGTCACGTACAAATGAATACTGTCCACTGTACTAACCAAAGTCTTGCTTTAGGATGTTCAAAGCAAATTCATTTTTTTATTATTTGAACCAATAGACATTGGAAAGTATCAGCCCATCTTTTGTACAGACAGTACTTCATTAAATTGACTAAATTACACTTATGATCTTCTTTTGCCAACCTAAAAATGACTGTGCTACATATTTTTCCTAACATTTATCTCAACCAAAAAAGTGTGAACAAAGCCTTAATATCTGAATTGCAGTAACAATGACATCGGGCTTGCAGAAACCCTTATCGTTTCCTTACTATACATCCAATTTGAAAATATCTGTCCCGCAATCCCTTGTATAAGAAATTACAGCTTCCTGTAATAATAATCCATAATAAAAATGATCAGTATGTAATGTGTACCCGGTACAACCATTTTTACAACATTAATATACATTTCTTTAATTTGTATTGTTAATTACATAATAATACTTAAGCTTTCCAGCATTTTTCTTATAAAAACAACAACCAGAAATTTACATTTATTTGTGTGAAAACAATGCCCGATGAATTTCTAGAAACTCATAACAAGATCAGAGATCGTCTACTTCCGATGCTTATGTTTATACCTATATCTCTTACAACCACAGTACTTTTAAAATACAGACGTTTATCAAAAACAAAGTTGCTTGTTCAAGGAAAAAAATCCTCATTATCTAAGTTACTTAAGTCAGTGTAAAAAATAAATGTGGGTTATATAAAAGGAAAGTATGTGAGAAAAACATTTTTAAATGCAAGCACAGTTTTTTTTTTCTCAGTTTAGCATTTGTCATTTATCCAAAAAGCAGTGTGAGAAAATGAGACTTAGCTATTAGAGGATGTTTTTATACAGAAATATACTCTTGTAATTATCATGTAAAACTGTAGAATAAAATCTGATCATCCGGGAACAGACCTAACATTTTCCAATTGTTTCCAATTGCAGCTTATATTCTTCTTTCAGATGAGGCACTGTTGCAGGCAGCATAGTAGAATAGATGGCACTATTACAGTCTAGGCTAGTGATGGCCAACCTACTGAACTCGGTGTGTCAGAATTTGTCAAAATAACAAGCATAACTTGGGTGATGCATCACTTCAAGAAAAATCCATAATTTTCACTACATCATCCGGAGGCAGAACAACTCTCTTAATGAGAGTGCAACAGAAATGGCTCCCTTATGAGTGTCAGTAAAAAGGTCTCGGCGTGTCACCTCTGACACACGTGTCATAGGTTAGCCATCACTGGTCTAGGCTGACAATCATTAAAGGGGAACTATTGTTGTAAACCATACTTAACTGATTGATCCAGCAGCAGTATACTAGCTGCTAGATCAGTATTCATCTGGCGATCCATAACCCAGGATAATCAGATGAATTCATGGCCTTTCTGCTCACTTCCGGGTTTATGTGAGTGACATCGGTCTCTCACATAGACCTGCCCCCCTGAGTTTCAGTGAAACTAACCAACTGCGCATGCACAGATTGATCTGTGGACTGTTGGTCAGCTGATGGATGCTGATCTAGTATAATTCGTTTACTGCTGCTAGGTCAATCAGGGAAGTATGGTTTACCACTGTAGTTACCCTTTAAGGGCTATTTCATGCTAAAGTAATTTTTCTGATTATTTTAAAAAAGTAGCAGTGTGGATTATTGTAGATAAAATACTGAAGAAATACCTGTTGTACTGGGTCAATTCCGCATAATTCAGCTTCTGTCCCTTCTTCTAAAACATGAGTTTTAGGTCCTAACACTGTTTCTGCTGTTGCCCTCATTGTCAAGGGAAGGAGGGACAGAAGCCAAATGATGTCAAGATGTCAGTTTGATTAGCAGTGATATCTTCAAGCAGGAGCTGGCCAGGGCTCAGCATCTATGTTCCTACAGCCCAAATTATATAAAGGCTTTAATTCTTTAATACTCAATGACAATTTATTTAGAGCCAAACAATAGAGGTCAGTTTCAGGTCCAATAATATACTACCAAAACCTTTAAAAGTAATCACGAACATTTTTGGAACAAAGTATGATCCACATCATTCTATGTAAAGAGCCAAAAGGGCATTTCTACAATACTTGCAAAAAAGTTGCATAATGAATTACATTTCATTGCTTGAGGTAATGGTCTAAACTCTATGATCATTAATATAGAAAAAGAACCATTTGTCTTCTCTTCACATTGTAGATCCTGCAGCTTTAAGGTCGCTTTAAGGTCATGCAATTGAGCATTTTTATATTAAATCACATATTTTGTATTTTTATTTTTCATCCTTTATCTTTAATATGTAAATTCTGCGTAAAGAGATTTTTTTAATGAATGCACTTTCAACATTTTATTTATTGTGGATATTTAAATAGTGTTGACATATTCTACAGTACTGTACAGAGATTAATTGGGTGAAATTTATTAAAGTCGGAAAGACCACTCTGTGTCTTTCCAACTTTACCGAGAGAAATCTCGTTTTGTTCTCGCGAGATTTCTTTCAGCACCTCGATATTGAGTTTCTCGATCTCAAATTTTCAATATTGTTGATGGAAAAGTAGCCATGCTTGTAATGTAAAGTATGGCTACCTTTCCATGGAAAAAAATTAAAAAACTCCAGATTGAGAACAAAACGAGATTTCTCTCCATTAAGTTGGAAAGACCACTGGTCTTTCCGATTTTAATAAATTTCGCACTGCTGTATTTTGGAATATAAAATTAAAAAGAAAACTAGAATCAATTCTGTCCTTCTTTTGCAATAACTCACTGTGTTCCATTTGACACAAACATATAATACAACAGCGGGGTTACCATTACTTGATTGTAAGGCAATATAAATACCAGTCAGTAAAAAGGAGATCCTGTATTGTACCAAATATAGGAAAGGAATGAAAAGGTTCTTAAGGAAATAGTTTTAAGCATATACATCTAAATTAGTGTGCATTGTAGCGATTTGTATTGCTGAAGAATAAGAAAAGCAAACCAAAATTACTCCTTATCCTGTCTATTGGAAGATGTCCACTAAATCACAATGTTCTAAAGTTTGGCCCAATGGGAAGCAGAGATTACAGAATTTATTGGCAGTTACAGAAAATACAAAAATGACAGAGCAGCAGTGGAGAAAAAATGTTTTTCTTATTTGGTATTTAAATATGTACATTAAAATTTAAACATTTACGTACTCTTTGGCTTGTTTTGTACCTAATGCTGCTTTATTACAGTACTTAATTTAAGGGATTGTTTTCCTTGGAAGAAATCTTTAGTATGCTTTAGAAATTTGTGCAGTTTGCAATTGGTCTTCATTTTTTATTTATTTATTTATTTATTTTTTTTGGCAGTTTTGCAAACGTTGGGGAAACTCCTCCCTTCATCAGATGTAGGTGACCTACTCCCCATTGAAGGGAGGAGTTTCCCCCGGAACATTGCTTTATTGTTTATTGTGGAGAAGTCACGTTAAACGTGCATGTAATTTTCATGGACGCCGTCTGTTCCTTTTGAGATACATTTCAGGGTGGGGTGATCCATCTGGCTGTTCGGCAGAAGATGCGTTTTTGACACAATTTGCTAGGGTAAATTAGCCTTGAGCCTGACATTGAGATACTGACTGGAATAGTGAATGTAGAGGGCTTGAACAGAAAGATAAATAATGAAAAATAATTTTAAACTAATAAAATCAAGCTTCAGATTAATTGACAAGCTAGTTGCTGTGGGTCCACCGAAACAAAGCCAGTACACTACCCACTACAATTGTAGCTTAAATCTAATATACTGTAGGTTCATCCTTTTGCCTTTTTTTATAAGGATAAAATAAATGACATGCTAAGTAGAAAAAATGGTATGTCCCCATAACGAAATGATCTTATAGCACTTTAAGAAAAGCAGCACAACTGTCCAACACATTAGCCCAGCAGGTCATTAGAGGAATTCGGCTTAGCAGTTTCCACAACCAAGGTTGCTGACATGGCTGGAGATCCACTTCAACATTACTTCTTTATTAATGGCATTAGATGATCCTAAGGCATTCCTTTTACGCTATATGTGAATGTACTATATTACTGTTATTTGGAGCTACAAAAAACTATTATTGATTTTAAGCTTTTTTGTTTAGTATTATAGCATGAGAGACCTATAGCAGAGGCCTTTCGTATGATTCATATAATCACTGCAGAATTTTTGTGGAGTTTATATGTCCTATTTATCCTCTTTTCTAAAAACGACAGTTAAGTGGGATTTCTGACTAGATCTGACTTTAGTGTTCATCTGTGATAAATATATATATATATATATATTTATATGAAACCCATTTACACATTTTTTTCTGATAGTTTAGTGAAGACCTCCTCATTAGGTATTACTTGTTTTTTCTCCTTGAAAGAAAAGGGGTAACAACTAGTTCAGCGGTGGCGAACCTTTTCAGCACTGAGTGCCTTCCCCCAAAGTGCAGGTGCTGATGAGTAACGTCATCACGCCTGCATCGGGGAAGACGTCTAGCTGCGGCTCCAATGGCAGATCCTCCCGGCGAGTGAGTTCTCCTTCAGTGTAGGCTGTGTATGCGACTTGAAAACTGTCAGGTTGGGTTGAGGGCTATAATAAAGGAGCATTCATTCACTGGAAGAGCTGTTAGAGCAGCGGTGGTGATGACGTGGATGTCTGCAGAGAAGACTCTGAGTGTCCTTTGTGGCATGCATGCCATAATTTAGCCACTGAAGACCTAGTTATTGAAGAGTCTTGACATGCTTTTAAGTGGAATTGGGGCGTAAATCCTATTAGAGAGCCGTCTTAAATATTACCTATCCCCACAAAGGTAGGATATACAGTACTAATATATTATGTGTAGTGCAATGAATTCCAAGTGACACACTTTCCATACTTTTCATTTGATTAGATGGAAAAAACAATACTAGTGAGAAGTGCATATTTCAGGCTACTTATTCCTGATGAACACTAAAAAATCTACTGAATCACTTGCCAGGATTATTTTAACCTGTGGTAAAAAAACGCGTTCAACACCTCTCATAGATATATGATGTTAATTGTATGACTCAATCTCATATCAGATGCATATCTTTGCTTTACTATACATTTTCTTTCATTCCAAAATGTGGAGTCTGTTTTTTTTTTACTTTATCAGGACATAGGCATGCTTTCCTATGTCTAATGGGATGCAAAGTAGAGGTATATAGGCCCTAGTTCAAAATTTGGTGCTTGCTTGTCCATGTTGTATGGTAATTAAATGTGCCAGAGGGAAATAATTAGCCTTTCTGCCAAATAGCCCACACAATAACAGTAAATTCCAGATTTATTGCATGTAATCACATGTAATAATTACAGCAATTTCAAGAACTGTGATATTCCATAGACTTTTAATTTGTTCTTGTGTTTGATAAATAAATGTAGCTTTCTTACTGTAATGCATGAGTTGAAAGAAAATAGGTTCCTCCTGCTGATGGAAAAGCAGTACTTAGTCTGTCGATACATATACTTTTATATCTCCCCTAAGACCAAATTTCATTCAAGCATTACTAGCTCTTTAATGTATGGCAGAATGTTCCCATTATCAAACAGAGATTCTAAAACTTGATTATATTTTACAAGACAGGTGGATTCTGTTTTTGCATTGAAATACATAACAATTTTGATCTTCAGTACTACTATTGATCTGCATTAATCCTGCAGTAGCATCTAGACAAGTGCGTGATTTCTTTTAATAGATCAGGATTCTTCAAGTGTCTCCGATAAGAGGGAGCACACTCAAGTCCATCAATTCTATAGTATTTACTTTGAAAATATAGGCTAATATCATTATGAGACAGTTATCACTACTGTTACACTATTTGTAAGGAATGCTTCACAGCCTTGCAGTGTATCTGGATGCACCACATTAATAAATGTAGTGTTGAATAGACAGTGCTGAAGGTCTTTACACTCCCTTGATCACATACAGTGAGGAATCACCTGAAGAAGGTACTCTGAAGTTTCCAAGTGTTAAAGCATTTGATATTGCCTTAAGACATGGGTTGATCATATTATTACTATGATACCCTTTCCACTACCAAAAAGTAAATAAATAAACCCATGAAACTGAAAGTGCTAAAGATTGGTGGCACACACTGCAGTTCCAAGTTTTAGTAGATTTCCTATGGAAATCTGGTAATGGGGACAGGTACAAACTGACTATAATTCCTGGTAGAATGCACTCAAATTTTTTTATTTGCACCAAAAATGTATGCAGCAACTGTACAGGTCAGCAGTACAAATATAATACAGACATGGGAAAAGTTCATTGTACAGTACAAGTATAATATCACAAGGATACTTCACTTTAAGTGCCAGATTGCGGTTGACACAAGAGGTTGGAGGTCCCTGCCCCTTAGAGCTTACACTCTAAATGGAGAGGAAGATTTACATACTCAGAAAGAAAGGTAATAAGAGCTGTAGCAATGTACTAAAACACGGATCAATAAATACAAATTAACTGGTCAATAAATATAGATATTAAACATGAATAACTAAAGATAAAATACATACACAAAAATCAGAGATAAAAATAATTGCAAGTGGTCCGGAAGATAGGACTTCAGTTTGGTTTTAAAAGTGCAGAGAGAATGTTCCTGGCGAAGATAAAGCGGTGTAGAATTCCAGATGCGGGTGGCAGAGAGAGAAAAAGGGTTTAAGACAAGAAATGGGAAGTGTTCAGGGGCAGATGCAGTGGCACCCCAACCAAATGTTATAAAGCATACAATATGTAAAAGAATGAGTCTGCTCAACCAGATTGAATTTCAAGGGGGCAAAATCCATTTATTGCATTAGGTGTACAAGATACGATGCAGTGTTTCAGGGACGCATTCTTTTTATGGTGTACAATTCTTGATACATTATTCCTGGGTTTCAGCATTTTCGGTGATCAGGAGAGTAACTAGCGGAGCATGTTCCTTTGTGGAAAATATGTGCTTGGACAGCTTTCCTGCTTTAACACCCAATGCCACAAATATCACCATTTTCTTATCTGGTCACATCCTGTAGGATTGTAAGATGGACACCAGTAAGACCAGAAAGAAAAACTCTCCTTTGGATTAATATTGAAAGTATTAAAACATAATACTTAACATAACACATTACCTTTAATGTTGTTTTCAAAAAATGTAGAGCTTAATGTGTTGGCATATTTGCTTAATAGGGGACATATTTAATCAGCTGCATAAATAAAGACCATTCCAGTGCTGTTGTTTGCAAAAGAGCATAAAGTGCACCAGTCCGGTACTCTCATTAATCAGCACATGGAAAGATAGGGATAGACTGAGCAAAATGCTAGAGCCACCACAGAATTACATACGACTGGTGTTATCGCTCTCATTCCCCATAGTGCTGATAGGAGGATAGAAAACAATGGTGTTGTCAATATAGCTTCTTTAAACAGGTACTTCAAATTACTGTTTGGGAGGAATCTGAAAGGAGGAGACTCATTCTGCACTTCCCCTTGTTGGGTTGCTATGGAAAACACAGGGAAAGAATGAAAACTTTCCTTTGTTATCTATCGTTCTAGGCCAGATGCTTTGCTTTGACTGTTTCCCATCTACTGATTATTAAAGGGATATAGTGCCTTATTGACTAAAGGTCTAATAGTGACGTATAGCTCTGAATTCGTGACTGTTCTCCACTTCCTCATGGTCACTTATTGAGCAAACTCTGCGATGTGGTGAATACACGACCAATCTGGCCGACTGTGATAGTTGTGATCTTGCAGAGCTCTTCGTATCACTTTGCGTGCATGTTCACAGGTACTTCGACTATTGACTAAATGGAAGAGTGTGCCAAAGGTGGTAATGCGAGACTAGGTGAACTGCTCCAAATTTACCTCCTTGACTTTGCCACTTCAGACTGGCGAACTGGGGCGGGGGGGGGGGGGGG
>WMED01002865.1:0-23274 GCA_019650415.1 Pipa parva
AACTTGTGGTCAATCATCAAGAGATGGGTGGACAAACAAAAACCGACAAATTCTGACAAATTACAAGCATTGATTGTTCAAGAATGGACTGCCATCTGTCAGGATTTGGTCCAGAAGTTGATAGAGAGCATGCCAGGGAGAATTGCAGAGGTCCTGAAGAAGAAGGGTCAACACTGCAAATATTGACTTGCTGCATTAACTCATTCTAACTGTCAATAAAAGCTTTTTTTACTCATAATATGATTGCAATTGTATTTCTGTATGTGATAAAAACATCTGACAAACACACATAAAAACCAGAGGGCAGCAGATCATGTGAAAATATGATATTTGTGTTATTCTCAAAACTTTTGGCCATGATTGTACACTCAAAAAAGGACTTTAACCTTGGTGCTGTGCATCTTATCAAAGGGAACCTTAATAAATATCTGCACTGTTATGATGCCCCTGGCAGGGATAAATGTATCGAATAAAGAAAATGACATTTTTTACAGAATTGTGTGCTATTATATATGTCTACTTTTATCATATGTTTATAGAGTGCCTGATCATATGTATATGCTGTAATTAATACCACTTAGAAGAAACTGTGATAAATGTGGTGTATGTGTGTAAAACAGTCATAACTGCTGCATCTCATGCATCAAACTGCAATTTAACCCATTTGTCAGCCCCACCCTCTCCTCATTTTCTAACCACAGGAAAAAGCATTGACTCATTTCTGTAACAAATTTAGAAACATGCAACAAAACTGAAATTTCAATCCTTTTTTTTTTTTTTTTTTTTTTTTTTTTTTTGTGTTACAGAGTTTAAACAAGAAAACAAGGTTAATAGTGTTAGGCTAAATATTTGAATATCTTTTGCATTGTAAAATGTTGTTAAAAAGAAAACATCCAAAACACATTATTTCTATAAACTGAAATTGTCTATTGTTTCTGTGAATAATAAATAGGAAGGAAAATTGACAAATTTTCAGAAAAATGACAAGTGTAACATAGTTTATAAGGCTTAAAAAAATCCATCCAGTTCAGCCTATTATCCTGCAATGTTGATTTATTTACCCGTTACACTTCTTTTGTCTAAACGAAACAAATCTAAAACTAAATATTCTTTCTTGGTACTCTAGTTTTCCCATTCTTTTTATTACTTTAGTAGCCACCTTTAAACTTGCTTAAGGTCAGTTACATCTTTCTTGTACATTGGTGCCCAAAATTGCACACAATTGTTAAACCTCAATTGCCACTTTTCTGCCCAAGCCTCTAACTTCTCGAGATTAATTTGTAATAAAATGCTATCCTTCTTTATTTTATCTACATTACACAGCTTAGCGTCATCTGTAAACATTAACATTTTACTATGAAATCCTTCAACAAGGTCATTTAAAAATATATATACATATATAAGTTAGGATAGATTGGTTGTGTTAGTCCACAGATGCAAAAAATGAGTATTTTAATACTTGGTGATACATTTTTTATTGGATTAACAGTTGTTTTAATCAGATGAGCTTTCGAGAGGTTTGCTTGTGACTTGATAAAGAGAGGTCGGACCTCTCAAAAGCTTGTCTGTTTAAAACAACTATTAATCCAATAAAAAAGGTATCACCAAGTATTGTAATACTCATTATTACTATATATAGTATAACAGCACAGGGCCCAAACCTGACCCCTGGGGTACCCTACTATTAACAGTGACCCAATGCGAGTATAAACCAATTAACCACCCTATGTTTTCTACCACTTAGCTGACAACTAACACACTTATACACATTTTCCCCCAGTCCAAGCTCATATGTACCAGCCTTTTATGTAACCCAGTATCAATATCTTTGGAAAAATCAAGGTATGTGGCATCCAGTAACTCCTCCAGATTTAGTCTACAATGCACCTCCTCATATAAGCTAATTAGATTAATTTGGTAGTATCGATCCCTCATAAACCCTTGTTGATATGGAGTTATACATTTTTTATGTTAAGATACTCTAGGATAGCATCTCTTAGAAAGCCTTGAAACATTTTGCCCACAATATAAGTTATATTTAAAGGTCTATAGTTTTCAGGCTCACACTTTGACCCCTTTTTGAATATAGGGACCACATTTGCTACACATCAGTTCTGTGGAACAGTCCCTGTCACTATAGAGTCCTTAAATATTAAAAATAATGGTCTGTCTATGACTATAGTTAATTCCCTTAAGACCCTGTCGTGGGAATACGACTAACTCTTTGTCTGTCGGGGTCCAAATCTGTGAAAGATAGAAATTTGTACAGGCCTGTACTGAGAAATTAGCTTAAAACAACGACACACACAAGTCTGTCATTCTAAAAGCATTTCTGGTTTTAATGATTAATTCACATTATTTTATAACAAAGTTTGCTCATCTGGAAAATAGCTGATCATACAAAAACAAGACTAGATGCTGATTGGCTAAGCAGAACTAGATACTGATTGGCTAAGCATATTAAACATACATGTGACACTGCGATAAGTTGTACTACAGAACAACGTCTTCCAGACAGATGATAAGACCACCGTCTCCTACAGAAGGACATTTTCTACGAAATTGCAGAACTAGCTGTTTATGATCCATGCGGGTGCAAAAACACTTAAATGTCAAGGTTATGTAGTTTAAGTAAGAATTGCTGAACTCATGAAAAGATTTAAAGGTATAGTTCATTCTTAGTCTAAAAGTCCATGTAGAAAAAATTTATGAGTCCATATGGATATTTAGGCCAATTGCCAGTCCATAAGCATGTCCTTTGAGTAAAATATATGAAGTCCAAAAACATATCCATCACAACCCTATGGTGTATATTGTCTGGACCTGGTGATTTATCTATTTTAATCATGTTAAGACAGGGCAGTATTTTCTTCTGGGTGAGATAGGCAACATTTAAGCAAGCATTTACTTTATCTCTCTTCATTTCACCTGACATTTCACATTCCTGGGTAGAATGTTTGAAGGATTTTTAAGAGATATTATCCTGGAGTATCTCAATTTAAATACTTGCTCATTCAGTGATGTTGAAGAGGAAGCAGAAGGTGAAGATGATTGCAGTGCTGGAACAGAAGATATGTGTTTCTTGAAGCAGGGGCCAACATTAGAGCAAAGGAGGTAATCAGTAAGTATAATATGCATCTCCCACTAAGAATCACCCCTTTGCAGAACTAGTATTAGTTCTTTAAAGAATATAAAGTGAGCTGGTTTTCTCCAATACAGATGTACCAGTGTAACACTATTTTGACCACTTTCCTTACATTTACATCATCATCCATTCTTGGGATGGCTTTATCACAGCTTTACTCAGTCTCTCAGGGTATAGGCCCTGCTTACATTAGGAGTAATGCCTGTACCTCTAAATCAATCATGGCACCAGAGGTTCTTCATACAGGAACAGTTTATTCCATAGCACACCAAACAAGAACACACTTCAACCATATAGTACAGCATCCATCTTAAGGACATATAACATACATTGGTGCTTAGTTACTCTCTGTTAGCAACAAGAGTTAGGAACAGCTGTCACCACTTTCTGGCCTGACAGGCACTTCCCACCCTTCTGGTGGAAACCCTTTTACTTCCAGAACAGCAGCTTATATTAACTCTGAGATCCCACCCACAATTACATCATCATAATCATTTCTTTTTGCGTGCAATAAATGATGTACTCCACTAGATAGAGTCATCATAATACACTTACACACTATGGGCGAAAGTTTCTAAACTCAAAAAGGTAGTTTTTGACCCCTTCGATGAAAAAAAAATCGATTAATTTTTTTTTTTTTACGATTGAAACATTTCGATCAAATTTTTTCAATCTTTTTTTTTTCCAACGTAAAAGTAGCCATAACATTTCAACAAGTAGCCAATGTACTTATGTAAATTATGGCTACTGTTTCCATAAAATAAAAAAGGATTGCAAAAATTTGATCGAAATGTTTCGATTGTAAAAAATTGATCGATATCTTTCAATCAAACGGCACGTTTTACATCGAAAAAACTTGAAATGGTCGATTATGACCTTTCTGAGTTTTGCAAATTTCACCCATTTATCTCTTAGAAGACCTAACGCATAATAATACTCCTATTCAAAGAACATTTTAGGAAATGAAATACTTGCTATTTGCTAACAAATGTTTAAACACTGGCACAAGAAGCTTAAAAAGGCTTTGGCAAACCCCTGTAAAGACATAGTAATTAGAAAGTGGGTGGGTCTGAAAAATAATAAAGTTACAGAGCACAAAAATCCTTCCAGTAGGAAGTCTTGTGTGGTTGCTTACTTCAGAAGCGGAAGTTCATCATTTTGCATCAGTAAACATTAAAAATGTAACAAAACATTACCAATGACTTGATAATCAGTTCAAACCCTATGAACCATTAAAACTTACAAGGATTGTTCACAATATTTGTGTTTAGTACTTGGAACCAGAATCTCATCTATCGTCTAATAGCAAAGGTAATATATACATTAAAGGGGTATTCTTCAATGCGTGAATTCACCAGGCAGAGCAAATTTGCCTATTCACTCCTTATTCACTATATACCTGTAAGTGTATTCTCTTTCTGAAGAGTAGCAGATACTCAGTGATGTGAATTCTCCCAAAGTGAAGTAACATTATCTTTGATGACTCCTAGGGATCTGTTTAAAGAAGAAACATTTTTTTTTTTTTACATTAATTTCAGTGGCCGACAAATCTTAGCCTACAATTGGTCACTTTCATCTGGCAAAGTCAAATCCATGTATTTATGCCAGTAAACCTCGGCAAATGATTACTTGAAGTAGTACTTAAACTATTGTCACATTTGCAGTAAATAGATATATAGAAGTGGAGTGTAAATATATGGTCAGTGTAATGTCATGTGATACAATTTGCAACATCACAGGAAAATAACAATCTCTGATGAATATGCAAAGTTGGAAAAGGCAAATGTGGAATGCAATTATGGCACCAAAAATGTAAATAATTATTTAACTGTCAGTAATGACCATATTTATCCATTTATCATCTATCTAGAACTGCATGTCTACAGTCTATGTGATTGCTCTATTTTTTTTTTAAATTTTTTAGAGTTAGTTCCAGTGGCAGTCTAGTTATTTCTCCCATATAATTGTCGAATTCCATCTTGAAATCAAATCTAATAATATCTAGAAAAGAAAAAAATATATACTATGTTTCCTCAAGATCAAGCGATTTCAGATTCAAGACGACCTAGTATTTTAGACTTGACAAAATAATAATAATCATATCATAATAATACATATCCAGGCATTATTGCAATTGCCCCACAGCCTTCTGCCTTTTCCCTATCCATTAATTATTACTTCTCTGGGGTCTTTTGTCCTGATTTCACTGCAAATGAACCCACTTACCTGCTGATGTGTGCAGAACTCATCCATCTCCTTTTGGCACCAAATTCAGGAAGTTCATCCTGAGGGGACAGACCTGCCAGTTTGTACACTGTTTTCACTCTTTTGAATTCTTAGTTTAACAGCTTATCCCATTGTGTGATGGGGACTAATCAACTGGAACACAATGTGATGTGACATTTAAAGCCAAGGCCATCAACTGCAGTCATATGAGGTGACAATAAAGAAACTTAATATTAAAAACCTTTCATCATTAGACACGTTTCCTTTCCAGATTTGGTAAGCATTTCATTATTCTAGGCAACACACTATAAATGCATCTGGCCTGTAACCAACTATATGTCTTTTTAGGAAGGAACACACACATACAAGTAATTATCGAACATCAACAGCTTTTGGAAAATTTTGATATTGAAGAAATGCTGTTACTATTTCAAATGACATCCTCTTCTCTGTATTTTTAGTTCACGGTTTATAGTAGTATTTACAATTAGAATAGTAGATGGTGAATACAAGTGCTTTCACTTTTTTTAAAAAAATACGTATTCTTAATTAATGAATTATTTTTCTGGCGTTGTTGTCTTGGGATATGGAAATTTGAATGAACCAGTCAGTTTGTATACATTTTCCACAGCCTTCACCCTGCCTATAATATAATGTTTTCATTTTGCTTTAGATAAAAAAAACAAATATCTAATTTTCTTCATGCCACTTTATCTACTGGCTTTTATAACATATACAAGTTAGGCCTATTTTTAGACCTCCTGCAGCTGAGGGACCCCTGCCCCCCTGGACTAAAGGGGGGGTGTAATGGTGTGGGTGTCAGTCCTGACTCCCTTGGTTAAGATTAATTCCCCCCTACCCCACTTGGTTCCTGGGATAGGGGGAAGGGGAGGGGTCCAGCTGGACCCACTCCCGGTAGCAATCTCCCCACCCCAATATAATGGTTGGTGGGAATGGAAGGATAGGTGCTACTTGTTTTTTTATGACCCCTCTACACCACAGAGACATGGGGATAGGGGGAAGAAGAGAGGCACCAATCCCCCACCCTGCCTAATGCTGGGGGGGGGGGGGTATGAGTTTTATTTAGTTTAAACAAATTATTTCCATAGCATTAATATTACAGTTGTGCTATGGAAATAATTATGGTTTAAATAATAACTGCTTAATTGCCGGTTAATGATTATTAGCTGTGGCTGGTGGTGTGATGCTAGGGGGATAGGGGAGGTGTGGCAGTCCTGTGGACCCCCAGTATAGGGATTGTTAATGCCAGCTACAGCAACAGAAGCAGGTATTGATATCCATATGTATATCGATATTTCAAAGTTAACTTTACCACGTACATTGCTACCATAGTGTAAATATAGCAGCTTGATAAATAGCTTGCAGCGTTATCAACCAGATTCCCCAAAATAACAATAACTATCAAAACTGATGATAATGAGTTCCCGACCTTATTAAATATGCCCCAATTTAACTTTTCCTCCAGGGGAGAGAAAACCTTTCCTCTGGAGGAATCTAGGGCAGAATATGTATTTTCCAACAGACAGTGGTTACGGTGGTGACCAGCTCGATGCTCCAGGGGGATAGCCAATATTGCTGCAACCTCTGCTGTGTGCAATGAAAGAGGGGGACCTAGTGCCAGTTGTGCAACATTCCAGGAGATAGGGCCCTGTATAGATTGTGCACCAGGGTCCACCTCTCCTGGTTAAAATATAGTGAAATTTACAAAACTTGAAAAGGTTGTTTTTGACCTTTTCGATTTTTTTTTTTAAGGGAAAATGGGCATTTGATCCAAAAATATTGATTGATATTTTTTCAATCGAAACATTTTGATCGAATAGTCAAACTCCCATTTTTTACATCAAGAAAACTTGAAAAGATCGAAAATGACCTTTTCGAGTTTTGTAAATTTTGCCCATAATCTTAAAACATTCAAAAATATTGAAGTGATGATCCTATGGGGTTATTCACTAAGGTGCCAATTTGACTGTCGAATTCGTAAACAGCGGATTCCCATAGTAAATCCACGACAATTTCCCCATTGTAAAGTTGTGACAGTTTTTTAAAGTTAAGATTGCGACAATTTTCCCATAATAAAGTCGCCACTGTGACAATATTCTCATTATAAAGATGCGACTGCGACAGTAGCAGCCTATTGCGACTGTCTTTATCTGGCGAATTCGCACCTGTACACAACAATTCAGACTTTAGTGAATAACCCCCATATGTATGGCACATGATTGAATAATTATCCTCTCTTTTAGTTTAAAAGGGATATCATATCAATATTGGGAAATTCATGACCGAAGAATACTTGCTGGAAAATACAAAAATAGAAATATATCTGGTATGTCAATTGTTAATTTTCTAAGTCAATAAAGTACATAAACCTACACTACCTGCAGTTCAGAATTTCTTGTTTATATGTGGACTTACCTGTGTGTAATGATGGTGGGACAAACCTCTAGAAAGGTCATTTATTTAAAAAGTTGTAATCAGTTTAATGGAAGAAGTTTGTTTTAACCTGTGATATGGAGGAAATGATAAGCGATAACACAGGCCAATGTAATTCAGCAATAAATGACCTTAAACCAGGACCAAACTAATGCTAAGCAAGGCTACGACAATGACTCTGTGAGCAGTAGAGTTCGATGTGGAGGCAGGAACAAATAAAACTGCCCTTCAGGAACAAAGCTAAAGTAATATTTGTGCAGACAAGCAAACAAGCACCTTTTGGTAATATTTCATTCACTAGCATAAAGACATAAACATAAATTATACTCACAGGTGCACTTTAAAAAGGCACATTGTATAAATGTCCCTGCCATTTCCAGGTCAGCGATATCCCATGCTGGTCTTTCAAACCATTATTGCTCTTTACAGTCCACAAGATGCAAATGCTTTTGATTTCCCTTCAATCCACTATGGCATAACACCTGATCTGATCATGTTGTAGAAGATATTTGCTTATCTTAAACATATAAAACTGTGTTTTTTTTTCAGGTCCAGGCAGGAGAAACAAGGAAACAAGGGTTGTGCATGATACCACAAAAATGCACCTCCAAAAGGGACTCTGATATTAATGAGCTATATTTGGCACTGTTAATACTGAGCAATGGTTAAATTGATTTGCTGTATATCAAGTGACCTACAAAATTCAGTTTAAAAAACCCTCAATAACCCAGCTGTTTGCAGCAAAGACAAGTCCGCTTTATTGCAAAGTGCACCCAGCTGTTTGCAGCGAAGAGAAGTCCGCTTTATGGCAATTGCACCCAGCTGTTTGCAGCAAAGACAAGTTCACTTTATCGCAAAGTGCATCCAGCTGTTTGCAGCAAAGACAAGTCCGCTTTATTATTTACTAAGAACATTTCGATCAAAATGTTCTCCCCATTTTGCTGTCAAATTTCATTTCCCTGTACTTTTCGATTTGCAAAGGATATAAAGGATTGCTAATATTTCCTCATAAAAATAAGTTATCAATAAATATCAATCAGTTGTCAGGGGGAAATTTTGCAGTGTTTTTGTCACGAGCAGCGCTTAACTCTGCTGCTCATGTCTCCAGCGTTGTGCTGCCGGCAAGCGTTGGGGCGTGTGTTTCCCAGCACTTCCAGGTTCTCAGCCAATCACAGCCAACTGTCACACATGACGTCAGTGGCGGGAGATTTAAAAATGAGCGCTGTGATTAGCACAGTGCTTGAGTATGAATGTCAGCATTGTCTTAATAGATGAAACCAACGGATCTTCAGCCTGAAGTTTAGTGCAAGTGATCTGCCTGTCTATGCTTTTGTTACAGCCTGCTACTGTCTTAGAGCTACAGCTTCTTAAAGAGATCATCTCCATGTGTCTTCAGCTAAGAGGTTCTGCAGATTCTGAGTGAGTCTCTTCACAGCTAGCACTGCAGCTTCTGTGAATTCAGCACTGGTATGTCTACACAGCATTGAGCAAGGAGTGATAATACTAGGAGTGGATATCATACTCTGCGCTGTTTCCAGGAGGTGCTGTGAGTTATTGTTTTGTGGGTGCCCAGGAGCGCTGAGAGTGACATTTCTACTAGCTGCTCCAAGTGATCCAGTTGCAGTTCAGCTGTTCCTGGTTTCTGCCAGTGTTTCCAGGTGAGTTGTCCAGCTTCCACCAGAGGGGGGTTATCCTGAGGGCCGCGACCTGGGAGGTGCCTGCCGCAAAGACCATACCCCTTGTGGGGGCTAAGGGTGAAGACCTGGCCCTCCTTACACTCAGGATTAACCAGAGTCAACTCCTGCTGTGGTACAGAGGATGCCTATCTGAATATATAATGTACATTCATCACATCTTTTTAATGTGTTATCGTATGAGCTCCATTGCAATGGTTCAGCAGGAGAGATCAGAGTGCACCATAATTACCTTTGAGAGCATGCTAACAGACCTGCAAAATATAAGTAAAGGTAGTCTAATTAAGAAAAAAGAGGCAACACTATAAGGGTAAAATTTATTAAAGTCTCAAAAACCGCTCTTGAGGGGGTTATTCACTAAGGTGTGAATTCGACTGTCGAATTTTCAAACAGTGGATTCCCATAGAAAATCTGCGAAATTCCCCATTGTAAAGTCGTGACAATTTTTAAAGATAAGATTGCGATAATTTTCCCAAAATAAAGTCGCTACTGTGACAATATTCTCATTATAAAGATGTGACTGCGACAGTAGCAGCCTATTGTGACTGTCTTCATCTGGTGAATTCACACCTATACACAACAATTCAGACTTTAATGAATAACCTCCCTTGGTCTTTCTGAGTTTATCGTACAAGATCTCACATTGTTCCCATGAGATTACAGTGCAAGTTTTTTCAATCTCGATTTTTCGATAGAAACGTAGCCATACTTTACGTTGTTCCCCCGAGATTACCGCATGAGTTTTTTCAATCTTGATTTTTTGATATTTTTTGATAGAAAGGTATTTCTATCAAAGAAATATTGAAAATAGAGATCGAAAAAACTCTCTTGGTTATCTTGTGGGAATAACGTGAGATCTCGCGCAATAACCTCAGAAAGACCGAGAGCGGTCTTTCCGACTTTAATAAGTTTCGACTTAACTGTTGCAACAGGAAAGAAAAACTCACAAACAGAAATCTAGTGGTAGTGTAGTATTAGCGACTTCTCTAAAAGAACCAGGAAGTTCATTTACTTATATATCGGTATGCAAACATAGAGGCAAGGCTTAATTAATATTAAATAACAACCACATATTTAGTACAGAACAAAGGAATATTTCACTCATAAATGATGTGTTAGCATTAGAATGCTTCCATAAAATCCTTGGGTACAAACAATCTAATCTACAAGTATATAGATAATGGTACCTTTTTTCCGGCAAGCAGCCCTTGGTTAAATAAAAATGTTTTTCTCAAGAGATTACAGATAATAAGAAACAAACAACCTAAAACACTCTCAAGATGGAGTATGCTTAACAAAATGGCGACACTAGTTTTCTCACAAATTTTCTCTCACATATTATCCAGTTTGCTGTCCCTCTTGACCAATACATAGAAATAGTCAAACTTTTTCTTTGATTCAGAAACTCAGTTCTCAGTCTAAACCACCTAAAAAAAATCTACTGGGGAGACATAGATACAATGTGGTTAAATAGCACTGTAGACCAAAGTGGTCGGGTAAGGTAAATGGCCATCTCCTTTCTCGCATGTATTTTGAAAAAACCACAGTTGTTTCCCTCTCAGGTGATTTTCATATCAGTTAGCTTGATTTTCTACAGCGTAATCTTGGCAAAATCTGACTAAACTATGGTTTAAGAATCCAACAAAAAAAAACCTGTACTTTGTGCAAGTAGGCCAATAAAACCCACCGTATGTAGAAGAACCAATCTAGTGATTCTACAGTTGGTTGACACATTAAAGGAAATTTAGATTTGCTGCTGTAACTGCTCTAAATATTATTACCCTGCTCGCTTTAATGTACTTGACCACTAGCTGTTTTACCACTGTCCTCATTAAAATAGTCATCATCATTTATCAGAGGAAAAGCACTGAAAAAAACACTAATGTGAATATTGCTCTACATGAATGTTTGCTTAAAACACTATAATCGTTCTCTGTAGGGGTACATGTTACATCCCCTGAGATATCTTTTTTTTTCTTTTTTGGTTTTTACATATTTAAGATATCAGGCATACTGAAAGAGGTCTATTTTTGAGTGCTTCTTCCTAATCAAACATTTATTCGAGTTTTGTTATCAAATACAATACTGTATATATACAATGCAACATTGTTAAAAGTACAGCCATGCATTGTGAATAAATCATTTTGGCACTTTTAGTGAATGGGGCCCCCAAAAGCTAATTTTGCACAGTCATCCTCTGCGGACTGCATCTACCACTGAAACCAAAGAAACGCATTATGAACAAGCAGGTATCGTATATGTTATTAATGTCTTTAACATAGTCAAGTAACAACTATGGAAACCACAGTGTTTTTTCTCCAGTGTGCTTTGCAATAGTCTATATTAGATCATTTTATAGTTCAGTAACAATGAGCACATGCATGGGTATATTACAGATGGTTTCTATTATACATAATGAGAACAGAATAACAGATAATTCAATGAAAAAAAGGTTTGCACCACTAGATGAAAAAGAGCTAAAGACCAAGTGATACTTTTACATCCCCTAGATGTGCATTGACTAGTAGTATCAAACATGTTCATGTAGTATCAATTATAAAACTTAACCCCTTGGCTGTATTTAGTGGTATTCACAGCCTACATCACTAGAATTCAACAGTTCAGGCATTGTTACTCCACATATTCTTAATTAAATCACCTTTTATTGTATTTATCAATAGGAACAGCTATTTTACCATAGAATTATATAATGTTATGTATACATTATACAGCTTCAAAAGATTTTTCTAGCAAATAATTACACATCACGGGTACCCAAAGCTAAGCTTGGGTTTCATACAAATCAGCCCCACGCGACTGAACAAACTATTCCTCATACAGAAATCACACTGTACAATCAGGATAAGGCCTTTTAAAGCATATCCAAAATAATGTATAACAAATAGTCTAGCCTCGCTAACACAACAACAATACCATTAATTACATCGAAGACATCAAAGCAGAAGTGTCCAGTCACGATTGGCGGAATAGAAAGGACACTCAGTCAGCGGGGGCCAGATGCATTCCACCGCTATTCAGTACAAGTGGCTTCTTCCAGCTGAATTTGTTTAGTCATGTTTGGCTGATTTGTATGTAACCCCTTTCTATTGTGGGTGTTTGAAATGTTTTTAATGTGGGTTGGTTAGGATATTTTTTGTCTATGTATATTTAATAAAGTTTCTTGGAGAGTACATTCCATTTGAGTTTCTTTTCATCTTTTTATATACAGTACATTGTTACTTTACCCTGGTTTGGCAACCCCAGTATTTATTTTAATTTCCCTTTCCGATCTTGTGGATTTCTCGACATTATTACTTGATAGGAATGTGTGCCGACAGGTCACTTTACATGTACGTACTGTACATTGTAACGGGGGATGTTTACTAAAAGGGAATAATGTTTCCTTGCATCATAGTGTCAAAAAGTCCCTGGTGAGAAAATCAATGATATCGATGTCAATATTAAAGGCCTCCATTGAAAGTAATAGAGATATTAACGCATCCATATTTATTAATATTGATTTTTAATATTTAATTTAATGCTTTTTTTTTTACTTTACATAAATTAGGGGAAAATGCGGCAGACAAAAATGGCAAAAAACGGCGATACGGAACGAATGATCTTAGTAAATTTCCCCCGTATAGTGTGTCTTAATTCACAGCAATGTATAAACTGCCTTTGTGGATAGATACCGATTTCTTTTTTGCTCTCTTAGCAAATCTGCACATTTGCTTAACTATCTATAAATAGTAAATGAACAGGGAAAACAAAGGAGAACTTGGTACTAGTATAAGAAAGTTCCCATTGGGTTAAATATTAGTTTATATATTATAGATGAAATTCATTTTGGGGCAGAAAGGGAATCTGGAATGTTATAGATAAAATAAAAGTGTTGTATAAAAGAATGTTTACTAAATGTACATCTTATGAATTGCTTTATAATCAAAATAGAAATAATGTATTTATTGTAAATAATACATGACATTAATCTATATTTATAATTGAATAATTATATAACTGAAATTATATATATATATATATATATATATATATATATATATATATATATATATATACAGTACATACACTCTTTTTATCTGCAGGGGGATCAAAGGAAGTGAAGTGCAATAATAAGATCATGAGTACTAGAAGATTCTTTCTTATCTGCTGGGAAAGCATAGAAAAAATTGACTGATGAGAAAGGAGCTAGGGTGTGTATAGTCAATGATTACAGAATCTAATGGTCCTTGTGGTCCTTTAATCTGAACAAAGAGGACTTTAGAGAAGTACTTTATACAATATTTTGACTAGGATTACATATGCTTGACTACATAATTTTGCATTTGTGGTAATTAATTAGAAGCATTCCCACCAGAGTTGAGTAAATTGTGATGATTTTAGCCAAACAGGATGCCCAGAATGAAGAGACCTTCTTGTGTGATCATCACCAACATTGGATCCAAGTAGTGGGGACAATGTTTGTAACTGTTTTTAGTTGGGATTGTTTAAGGATCTGATCTATAGAACATATAGTAGCACTAACTTTGCTGTGTTAAGGTTTAAAAATTTGTGCATAAAAAAAATTGTAACTTTTTTAAAGAAGATCTTGCTCGCATATTTTCTAATTCTATTCAAACCCAAAAAGCAGATGTCAATGAAAATTTTTCTTTTAAAGACTTTAGTCGAGGAAAGTATTACTATTGTTTTATCTGAAAGCAGGCAAATATACCGCCAGGATACATTATTTCGAGTTACACTCAGATGTCTAGTCAAAGATATTTAAGTATCAAAAAATCTGACCTAGGTCTAATGTGTTTTCTACATAGAGCGCCCATTTAAAGAGAAACGAAGAGAATAACTATCAAAATTTATGGTTCAGAACTCAATGTTGAAATTTAATGAGCTTCTTATAAAGCATAAAAAACACAATACAAAACAAAATCTGAATTGTTTTTACTTTGACCATGACTTGCATGAAGATAACACAATGTCTACTGATTTGACTTTTTCAGTTTTTTTTACTTTCAGCTTTTAAAGAATGATTTAACTACACAACGTGTTAGTCACTCTTTTAAAACTTCACACAACTAGTTACCCTCAGAGATTCTCTTGCATATTGTTCATAAAAAAAGTAGGAATTGTTAAAAAGATTTTGACATTTCCAACAGGTGGTCTTCAATTATCACATTGGCAGCTGTATACTTAGAAGTAGGCATGCAAATTATATTCAAAAACACTTGTAAGTGCAAAAAAAAAAAAAAAAGCCTCTTTAGGAAAGTTACATGTGCATGATTGTGTTTTAAAGAATGATTATTGTGAAGATAATAGAATGCGTTATAAGGGAACGTGTCACAGTGTAACATTGGGAAGGAAACGTGTTAAAATTCTTCATTATTATCTCCTTTCCATAGACAGTGCTTGTGTGTGGTCTGACCAAAGTGTCTGCGTGGATAAGTGGAAAAGAATTAGCTGCGGTTATTAAATTGTTCTTTGACTGCACTATTACTGTGTGTATTAGCAACGACAAAAGTCAAAATGTTATGACTAAATATTTTATAAGAACTAAGAAGGCTTGCAATGAAATATCTAAAACTATATATATGTTAAATAGTTAAAACTCAGATTTTTTTTCATTTAGATAGTTGACTTTAGACATCTGCTAAAAGTAGTCATGTTGCAAAGGGAGAAAAAGAGCAGTTCTATGAGTAAAGTTTAAAATTGCAAAGCCAAAGAATTATTAACTAGCATTCTCCATAAAAAAGTCGTCAAGGATTGTTGTATGAAATGGAACTGCCTGCCCAGGAGAAATGATGGTTCACAGTGTGTTTCTACAAGCCAACTCACAATACATCATATCAGTAGCTGTACAACGTCTGAACACAGATATGGCAGTTTCTATTAAACACCTTATGATATTGTTGATGCATGACATTTCATGACCAGTTTTGGTATTGATTGGCATGATATAAATCAGTGGTTGTGAGGCACAATGGAATGTTAGGTGAGGCTCAAAAAGAGTACCTTACACAGAGTGCCTTACACAGAGTGCCTTACACAGAGTACCTTACACAGAGTACCTTACACAGAGTACCTTACACAGAGTGCCTTACATAGAGTACCTTACACAGAGTACCTTACACAGACAGAGTGCCTTACACAGAGTACCTTACATAGAGTACCTTACACAGAGTGCCTTACACAGAGTACCTTACATAGAGTACCTTACACAGAGTGCCTTACACAGAGTGCCTTACACAGAGTACCTTACACAGAGTGCCTTACACAGAGTGCCTTACACAGAGTACCTTACACAGAGTACCTTACACAGCTGTAACAATCTGGTTTTGAACAATAACCTAACCAAATAGCATTTAATTCTTTGATGTAAGTTGTTTTTTTCCAGTATGTCCTTTTCTATAATATTCTCTTACTCCATTGCATTGCAGAGACCTTTTATGATAATTGTGTATTAATTATTTTGTCACTAATGTAAAGAATGCTATAAAAAAGTAATATTTTTTGGATTGTAGATAGCAGAATTACAAGTTGGGAAACTGGGGACTATTTAACTATAGTGTAATCCCTCTACAAGGTCAAAGGTCATGATAAATATATTGAATGGAATAAGACCCAATCCTGACAGAACAGCATCTCATAGGGGGAAATACATAAAGGTCATTTCAACCTTTTTCCCCCTCAATTTGATCTACTTTGCCACTTTTCGCCACGTTGTTGACAATTTTTCTTTTCACTATTTTGATTTTCCTTAATTTATATAATGCTGAATAAATTTATCTGCATCCAAAAAGATTGACACTGATAAATATTGATGCATTAATGCCGCTACGCTTTACGTTATGTTCAGGGGAGCTCCATTTCCATCAATATCACTGATGTTATCAATGGGGTCTTAGAAAAAAAATGTTCTAAACCGTCTCCTTAAGGAACAATGGGTTTTTTTCGCCCTCAACCAGGTAAACACTTTCCGTCAATAAAAAAGTTCTGAAGAGGCTTCATCAATATGGACGTTATTGACAACTTTGACCTAATTAAAGGTATATTGATACACCATAAGGAAACGTTTACGATTTTTATAAATATCCCCCTAAAATCTTCAGACATTTTACTCACAAGGTAAACTGATAGGGCTACAGTTTTCAGACTCATGTTTTGACCCTTTTTTGAATATTAGCACCACGTTTGTTAGGCACAAGTTCTGAGGAAAATATTCTGCCATTGAAGATTTTATAAATATTAAAAATAACAGTCAAATGTATTACTTTGTCCAATTCCCTTAGAACTCAGAGGTAGGTGCCATCAGAACTTGGTGAATTGTCTATTTTAAGAGAGCATCCTACTTCATCCTTGGTTAAACAGGCAGTATCTAAATTGATAGTTTGTTTATCCCTGTTTCATATAACTGTCATGATTTTAAGTCATTTTACAGTTTATTTAACAAAACGTGATTTTTGCTTACTGATATGAATTTGGACTTTAACAATAGGTTATTTAGTGGCTTTGCAGAAATAATCATTGCAGTTAAAGAAGAGCATCCTATTTGATTGTGTGTACACGCAGTTCACACATAAATACCTTTGGCTTCCTGGAATCAGGAATCTTCATGATACCAGGTTAGGCGTTTAGAAATACAGAGAAAAACATATGACTTTATGTATTTATATATTCCCATAAAGGATTAACCAAATATGAACTGTATTCCAAAATCCCAGTAAATCAAACCATTTTAGCTAAGTAGCATGCTTCAGATGTCTAGCAGTCTCAATAAAAATAATGAGAACTTAAGGTTTTATAACTATTATTTTGAAAATGAATCCGAATAGATTTCATTCATTTGATTAGAGCTACTGCTCTTTGCAAAGAAGAATACACCATGCTTAATGTGCATATGATAAATTTGCAGGCAAGCTGTGGGAAGAATATATGATTGTGGGAGGAAAGAAAACATTAATGTTTTCCTTATTATGCACACTGCACGTTGGTTTTATTTAGGAAGCAGTCTGTTGTATGGTAAAATCTGTGCTTGATGTGATTCCCTGCAGTGTAAAGCTCACTACTAACCTCCTATGGTTAGGTCCATTATTTCTGATCAAAACTAATTTGTTTTTACCTCCTTGTGTCCCAGAATAATGTATCAATATCTTATTTATACTATCTTCCGCATTAGCCTGTGTTAGGTTCTGCACCGCTTGTGGCTTCATTGTTCCACATGTCTTATTTAAGCTGCTGTAAAAGCACTTGATGTTGAAAGGAGATGAGAAAGGGATGTTTCTATGCCACCAACCCTAAGATATCAGCTTAGGAGAAAAAAAATGTAAAAAATGAAATCTTTTTTAAACAAAACCTTCTTTGTGTACGTCTAAAATATAATGCTGTAATCCTCCAATTAACCAGTGGAAGCCCTACAGACTAAAATATGGTGCTGTAATCTTCCCATTTAACCTGTGAAGGTTCTCCCATAATAAATAAAGAATTTCTAGAGGAAAAACTATTAGCAGACAGATAGTCAAAGATCTGCCCCTTGGAAAAATCCATTCTGAAAAATTTCCATTATTATTATCCCTACTCCTGCCTGTTTCATGACCTTTTAGTATGCATTGTATTTTATTCATTTATATAGCACTGACATATTACACAGCGCTTTACTAAGATTCACCATTCACTTCAGTCCCTGCCCCGTGGAGCTTACAATCTAGTTTCCCTATTCAGTCACACACACATAAACATACACAGATGTATGTTTTTGGATTATGGGAGGAAACTCATGCAAGTGCGGGGAGAACATACAAACTCCATGCAGATGAAAACCAGGGTGGAATTGAACCCACAACCCATTGGTAACCACTGAGCCACCACACTGCCCATATGCCTACTTGTTCCAGAGTGGATGCAGGGGCCTTCACTGTTCAGGGGTTCTGTAGATTTTTGTTCATTGCTTTTACATGAGAATATACAATTCTTGCTAACATTATGTTTTTTGTGGACATAAAGGTCCCTATAAGAAGACTGTTTGCTTCATGCCAGCCCATGAGTCATTGTACTGTATAGCTTTCAATAGATTAGTATATGTTTATGTTCTCCAAGAGGTCTGTAGACCCCATTGTTTGTTGCTTTTCATCTTTGTGTTGAGTCTTTTAATGCTGAATCTTCAGAGAATACTTAAAAAGCTTGTCTTATTTAAAAAAGGGATTATGCTAAAAATAGCTTTTAGTTTTGATCTTGAATCAGACAACAAACAGGAGCAGGTGTAACAGTTTTAGCAATATGCATGAATCTGTTTATTCAAAAACTAAAAAAGACAAATTGACAAACAATAAATACATGCTAATTATATCACATCCCTTTTTAGAGGGATATCTGTTTAATATGCAATGCACAATCTTGTACTAAGATCTATGTAAACCAGCATTTGGTATATTTCATAAATCTTCCTTTTATTAAATGTAATTTTATTGTGTATGAAAAATGTGCTAAACTGTCAATCATACTATGCAAGATATTTTGCAATATAACAAAAAAGGGCCTTATCGACTAAAGGTCTAATAGTTGCGTAAAGCTCTGAATTTGTATTTATTCGCCACTTCCCCATGTTGGCTTATTGATTAAACTCTATGATGTGGTGAATATGCGACCAATTTGTGCGATCGCAATATTCGCCATCTCACAGAGCAATTCACATCACTTTGCATTACAATAATGAGAAGTGAACTTGGGACTATTTTGGAGATGGGACTGGAATTATAGCAAGGTGCATTCAACGGGTGAATTTGCCCCATTTTAATTTGTGCTATAAGATTAAAATTGTCATTGATTCCTTTCCGAATTCAGAGGAAAACATTTTTTTTAGTCATTGAAACGCTTCTTACTTCCTGTTTCATAATCATATCATCACTAAAACCATTTTATAATATCCATGATGCATAGCTGAAATGACGTTTATTCAGCTGTGCAATTCAGCAATGAAGATAACCTTAGTGCAGTCTACTGTACAATATTCTTAAGAATCGATGACGTTTTAGGCCTGCAGCATGGAGACTTTATTGGCGTCTGCTTCTAAACAGATATGGAAACATCTTACACTGCAGGTTTATCTAGTTTTCTGTAATGAAAAAGAAGTTTAAAAAGAGGATTCAAACATCAAATCAAGCAGCTTTGTGCTTTGGAAAATGGAGTCACAAGTTAGAATAAAGTCAATTGAATTTCTAATAAGACTTTTTTCCTCTTCGTACTTACCGAACATGGGCATTACAGACACGGGTCATTACTGTATTTGGACTACTGTGATTCTCGCTGATTCAATATGGCCTATAAATAATAAAGTATACAATACAATATAAATAAGGACAATAAAATACAGTCTAAATATTTTTAAGGTTTTAGTCTTCTGCTTCACTTTAATTTGGCAAAGCTTTCTACACTTAAGTGATTAAACTTAATTGTTATGTCTACAGACACAAAACAATATGAAGTTATTGCTCTAAAATGTGGATATGGACATTGCAGGGCAATAATAACAGCCATTCCTTAATTCTGTTTCTTCATCACCAATGGCCAACACTGACTATCTAACACCGACTAGCTAACACTCACTAACTAACACTTATTAGCTAAAACTTATTAGCTAACACTGTCTAGCTAACACTGACTAGCTAACACTAACTAGCTAAAACTTATTAGCTAACACTGTCTAGCTAACACTGTCTAGCTAACACTGACTATCTAACACCGACTAGCTAACACTGACTAGCTAAAACTGACTAGCTAACACTGTCTAGCTAACACTGACTAGCTAACACTGTCTAGCTAACACTGACTAGCTAACATTGATTTGCTAATACTGACTAGCTAACACTAACTAGCTAAAACTGACTAGCTAACACTGTATATCTAACACTGACTAGCTAACACTGAGTAGCTAACATTGATTAACTAACACTGACTATCTAACACCGACTAGCTAACACTAACTAGCTAAAACTGACTAGTTAACACTCACTAGTTAACTCTGTCTAGCTAACACTGATTAGCTAACATTAATTAGCTAATACTGACTAGCTAACATTGATTAGCTAACACTGGCTAGCTAACACTGACTAGCTAACATTGATTAACTAATATTGATTAGCTAACACTGACTGCACAGAGGAAAACTGCTATAGTATGCCAAATTGAATTATTATTCAGTGATTGCCTGGTACAAATGCCCACTTGCCAAGGACCCCGTGTGTTGATTTAATGTGTTTTTTTTTTATTATTGTTGTTGATATATTTTTTTTTAATAAAAGGTTTAGTAAAAGATTGAAAATGTATGTTTTTATGGTTTGTATCCACTCCAACACAACTGATACATGAAATTTATAAAGATCATCTTGACCTTTTTGCAGCAGTTTAAACTGTTTTAGTGCTTTTCGTCACTTTATCGGCCATTTTTTTTTTGACTTCTGCAGCATTTTCAATTTCACTTAATTTATATAATGCTGAAAAACTATTGATGCATTAATCCGGCTACACTTTCCATTACTTTCAATGGAGCCACTTTTCCATCGATATCAATATTGATATTGCCAATTTTTCCAACTGGAACTGGAACTTTCCAAACCGTCTCCATTGGGAATAATGGGTTTTTGACACCCTCAACCAGACATACAATTTTCAGCGATCAAAAAAAGGTCAGAAGAGGCTTAACAAATATCAGTATTGCCGATAATAATAGTTATTATGCCGCTTCTGACCTTTTTTATCGCTGAAAAGTATATGCCTGGTTGAGGGAGGGGGAAAACCCATTATTCTCGTTTTATTTTTGACCTAATTAAAGGTATATCATATCAATATACTAGGAGAAAACTTTGTCAATTTTTTTAAACAACCCCCCTTAGAATTATAGGGAAATTTCCTAATAGGGAGATAAAAAAAGGACATTAAAGGAAAGTAACCATACATTTTCCATGAAATTTATTGTAAATTGTCCATTTCTGACGGTACCAGTTTTGAACTGAACAGAAAATTCTCTTTCCCACACATTCCACATTGGCTTTTCTATTCTAAATAAAGGGAAAAAAAACAGACTATTGAGAGCTGGATTTCTGGAAATATATACTTATATTTTTGGCATTAAAGTGCCAGACTTAAAGTATGTGTGAAAAGTCAATGTAACAACCTTACCTGTATTTTTGTGCATAAACATTTTTAGCATTTACTGGTCCTAAACAAGTCAATGAACTTTTATGAACAAAAAACAGTTTACACACGTTTAAAGCCATTTATTGGGGAATATTTACTAAGATCAATTTCAAATTCATTAGTTTCATCTGGTTTTGTTGTCAAATTTTCATTTTCCTGTACTTTTTGATTTCCCTGACTTAGAAATCAAAATAATTTGCTGTTGAAATGAATTTTTTTTTTCCAATAAAGATCAATACTGGTAATATTTATTCAAAGTAAAAACATTTTGGACTTTGGCTAAATGACAGGACCAACTAGGGAATAATTGGCTTTTTCACCAGTACGAGGGTGGATTTTTTTTTTCTTGGTTGATAAAATTGTACTAGAAAAGTTTACTAAATAGAAGAAAACAGTAATATCCTTACAAATAGGCTATTTCTCCTGCATTGATTAGTTGAAAAACTTTTCCACTTTAGTAAATGCCCACCATGAATGCCAGTCTAGTGACCCCCACCTTTAGTATTGGTAAATAAAAAAAAAGTTGTTTTTTTTTGTTTATTTTGAATGTGTTTATTTCATTTATGATATTCTCAATGAATCAAATTTCGTTATAAGTTGGAAATAATGGGCAGTCCTTTTCCAACTTGGGACAAGAGTTTGCATCAGGGACCCAAATATTGTTTGACTCAACCTTGGAATCCCATGTTGCCTTTTGACTTCATTTTATTTACCTCCTGACTAACTTACACGCACACAACAGACTGCAGTGAAGGGGTTGGATTTCAATGAATAAACAAGCAGAGGTTAAGTATAGGTTCAATAAACATTATCTTTCAAACATTAACAAAGAGTTAAAATCAATATATCTTCATATCAAAATGCACATTCTTACTCTTTGTTGTTCCCTAATAAAACTCATTAACCTCTACCTAACCCCTTTCCTATTTTAAATTCTTTGAATACAATTCTTTCCATAACTAAAAAAAAAAAAGTAGTCCAGTTTAAGAAATTCTTCCTTTATTTCTACTAATGCACACATGGGACAAACACAAATTAGGTATTTTTACACTCCATAAATCGCAGTGTGAACTCTTTTATTGATAGGGATTCTATTAGCAGAATATACATTCATGTGAACACTTCTTTTTTTTTTTTTTTTATTCTCCATTAGTTTTCACACTTAAAGCTCAGCTTTCGCTAATACGTTTACTGCGATTAACTCTTTACGGTAAAGAAATGCTGTCTCCATTTTGCTGCTTACTTTTCCAAACTGTCACAAAACTAAACAAAAAGATAATAAGACAAAATCATGATGTATCTAAGTAGCGGAATATTCCGGAGGCTGGAAGAAAAAAAAAAAAAGTCAATTGTTTTTAGTGTTTAAAAAGAAAATGGAAGAAGTAATAAATATTTAAATGGACGAATATGCCTTATTTTTGTGTCATCTTAATGCACCTGGACAAATTCGTCCAGAAGGAACATATACATTTGTGTACTGTGAAGTGTCATTAAAATGTGTTGTCATTTTGACCTATCTTATTTTGTTGTATTTTTATGCTTTTATTTGAGTACACA
>WMED01002866.1:0-23274 GCA_019650415.1 Pipa parva
TACTTTACTTGGCCCATAATATAGAAACACCTAATGCTAACATACTTTACTTGGCCCATAGTGTCTTTTAAATATTGTTTGTGGTTTGGGTTTCACTAATTTTGCACAGGGTTATATCTGAAGAACCATGCCTATTAATGTTCTTAAGGCTACAGTAATGGTAACATAAAGCTTCCATGACCCACGAAACTGACTCTCTGTTACAGTGACAGTTTGTATTTCAGTCATATAGGGAAAAAAATGGTTTTCAGACTAAATCATTTGCAACAGCAAGCACAACTGTGTGCTGAACTGTAACTAATACATTCATGCCATTAGTCATTACCGCCATAAGCCAATGATTACATGAATTTACATTCATTAAATATTTTGAGCATCCAGTACACTGCAATTTTAGGAGAGGGTGAAAAACTGTCACATTTACTTATCATTTCTACCACAGAATCATTTTTGTAATTGTTGTTGAGCATCGTAGAGTGTTCCCCTTAAAAATCACTTACACGTGTAGTGCAATTTACTGCCAGTTGGGCTCAGTGATTCAAATACCAATTATTTCATTCTTCCCGCTGAAGCTTTACATTTATGGCCCTACCTGCAAAACAATTCTCCCATAGGCATTCTTCAGGATATTAACAACTTCCGCATGAGAAAGCCCATCCAGTGGTTGCTGGTTTATACTGACAAGTCGATCCCCAACCTTAAAACATGGAGACAAAGATAAAAAGAAAATATATGACTTATTATACAGGCTGTATAAGCATTGTGATGTTGTTGTAGTAAGTAGACTCTTTATGGTTCCTGAAATTTAGGAAATAAAAAACTATTAGGAGGAGTACTATACCACCATCTTGATAAATGTCAAATTAAAAACATGCAATTTACAAAATGGGTGTTCAATTCTATAGTATAGTATATGTATGTAACTAAGCCAGAAATGAAAATATAAAATCCCTTTGGTGCCACTTCTGTAGAATACTGGAAAGATTTTAAATATTCTATTTAAATCAGGTGTCCCCAAAAGATATAGGAGACATAACAGTCATGTAATATGTCCTTTATTTTAAATTATAGGTGATTTAGGTTTGGTCTTCATTTTGGAAGTGCTATTAAAGGATTCATAACATGTGTTAATGTTTTTTTTTATTCAAAACTAATAAGTGAACTGAATAGTACCTCACAAACGTTAAGCCAATTTACTGAACTTCCTAATTATCTGTAGATTTGTACAATGGCTAACATGCACCACAAACCAATGTTACATTCTAGCACTCGCTTAGTAGTTTATAAAATGGAGGACCTCTGATCAGATATTAATTCCTCTGGTGAATATAAATTACATTCCCCAGAGAGACTGAAGTAGCTGATTTTTATTTACCAAAAGACAGAATTTAAAAAACAAAAACAAAACTTGTTTGTTCCCTATAAAAAACTTGTAATTATTGATTTCCTAAATATGATAAATCAGATATGGAATGGACACATCCATTCTGCTAGTTTATTAGTGTCTGCTAAGTAGGAGACACCATAGACTAATTCTTACTTTTAGTTTGTAGGTCCGAGCCGCCACTCCACTAGCCTGTATCATAGCAATGAAAACTGGAACATCACCGAGAGGGCTACCTTTCCCCCCTGCTATACTGATTCCAAGGGCATCATTAGGACCCTAATAAAGTAAGGAAAGGAAATTTAGGGGGTTATTCATTAAAGTTGCTTATAGGTATGAATTCGCCAGCTAAAGATAGTTGCAATAGACTGCTACTGTCACAGTTGCGTCTTTATTATGAGAATATTGTTGCAGCCGTGACTTTACTATGGAAAATTGTCGAGGTCGCGACTTTACAATGGGGAAATTGTCGCAGTCGCAGATTTGCAATGGGAATCTACTGTTTGAGAATCTGACAGTCGAATTTGCACCTTAGTGAATAACCCCCATAATCTTTTACTAGTTACAGAAATTTTCCTTTAATCACAGTCCTTAATTTAGTTATGTACTTACTCTGGTTATCTCAACAGTCCTTGGTTCCATTTCTGTAACTATAATGAAAATGTTATTAAACATGAAGAAATAATTACAGATGTAAAAATTAAAAAACACCTACAGAAACACAGTTAAAAAAAACACAAGCGGAAATATGAGAAACTGCATATAAATTCTATCCATTATACGTTTACTCCAAAGGCATATTTGCCCTTTTTACAAGTCAACGTGGCTTTTTATATACACACTTGGTACACATTTACATGAAATACTATATTGCACAAGTAAGTGGGGAAAAGAACTACTATGTGAAAATTCCAGCATAGTGAATATACTGTACATGCATTCACCAAAGCTTATATATATTCTTTTCTTCTGGTTTAAGCGCTGCTATCCCGTTCTGGTTCATACCTCCTCCCCAACATCACTGATGTGAGGAAGCACTGAAGCAGTATTAAGTAATCACATCAGAATTGTAGAAAAGGAAGAAGGAAGCATAACGAATTACAGTGCTGGAAGCAAAAAAAAGATTGATAGCCCCCACAACCTCTCACATATGTGAAAACCAGCATTGCATGTATGGCTTTTTGATATTTACAGTTAATGTACAACATGACATTCCCTAGTCAGACAAAATGGGGGATGAAGTGTCAGGGTTCATTAGCATAACAAAGAGTACCCAATATGGCAGCTGTGAGAAACTGGCTCTAGCAATTCTATAAGATAACACTACAGTCAATGGTACAAATTTGCAGCTTCATAATATAATGTACTTTCAGCACATCAGTTATGGTTAGAGCATATTATTTCTTCTTTAAATATCCTCAGAAAATGACAGCTAGTATATAAACCATATACAAATAGTTATTGCTGTGAGTGGAGGATTCCCTGAGGGATGTAAAGTATGATAAATATTTATGTTCTAGGTTCCATTTCATCGTGGAAATTGTCTGCATTATCTGCATGCACTGCTCTTCTTACATATGTTTGGTTTTACTCTAGGTACTTCTGTCACTTCCCACAAATCAATAAATACAATGGAAAATGAATTAGAGTTTGACTAAATTGGTCTTAGTCTCTGTGTAGAGAAACTAGATTGAAACAGGATTTCCAACTCTCTGAAGAAAAAATATTTACCGATATCTTTAAAAAAATCTACCAACATATTATGAAGCAAAAATAATATAATTTAAAATATTAGGTTGTATTCATTTTAAGAGCCAAAAAAAGACTTTGAAATGAATAGTAAATGGTTCCCCAATTGAACATTTGTAGTCAATTTTTGGACTTTTGGCAACTCTGTACTGAAGTAAATGTTAAAACAATGTTGAATAACTGGGTGATATATAAAACGTACAAAAAATAAATATTCTTAAAATGTTTGGACTCTGTATGCATAAATACATATTTTAATTCTTTGCAATTTTTGCTTCTTTATGTAGCATTGCTTTTTGCCCCATCCAATTCTTCCCTTAAAGAACTACTAAACTTTGCCTGAATACCTTATTAAATCAACAGATCTGATAGAAAATAACCCAATAAAATTTTAACATCTGACATTATTTGTTATGAGCTCCTGCACCATGTGGTTCCCCGACGGCACAAGGCACCCATTTTGCTATATTATACATGTCCTTCCCACTCTCACACACTAGGGTCTGGGCAGAGGTCTTCATAGAGATCTGTGTGCAATATTATTTTAGTGATTAAGCCAAAGTTTAGTTCTTTTCTAAGGATCACCGTTTAGTATATTACAAGACAGAGCAGCATGGTGTACTTATTAAATGTAAGTTCCTACCTGAATTTCTTTGAGAGTCTGTAGAGGACTTCTTTGAGGCGGCTTGATCATGCATACTGTAATTTTCTGTATTATATGATGGGGGTAAAGTACCATAGGAAGCGGTTTGGCTAATCTGCAACAAAATGAATGTTTTTGAAGCGGTTTCCAAATCAACAGGACAAGTAAACATAACACATACACTATAGAGCGATAGAGTATTGACTATTAAAGTTAATATTTTGAAAGAAAGTATAGAATAAAAACTAAAAAATGTGTTTGGTTAAGCGTCCCACAAAAACAGATGCAGTCTGTAAAGCCATAAACTATCTATATTCTGTATGTGTATTTTCATTTGTAAACCAGTGAATATTTTAACAAGTATATAAAATGAGAAAACATGCTAAACATAGTACTAGAGAAGTACCTATATTACAATCATAGAGGCATATAGATACATCTCTGTTTATGAGCTAGGGATTGAATTAGATGAGGATTAAGTTCCCTGCTCCCTACAGTTTACAATCTAGATGATAGAAGACTTGCACAAGTGAAAGGGTAGTAAGTGCAGACTCAGAATTTCTTTGAAATTTTGCATGCAGAAATCTACTTAGTTGTTAGTTCTGGTTGACAGAGGAGTGTGGTAAGGGGGTTGTGGGAGCAGTACAGTGTGGGAATGGGGTTGTGGGGGAAGTACAGTGTGGGAAGGGGGTTGTGGGGGCAGTACAGTGTGGTAGAGGGTTGTGGGGGCAGTACAGTGTGGAAAGGGGTTGTGGGGGCATCAAAGTTTGGGGGTGTTGTGGGGAAAGCACAGTGTGGCAGGAGGGTTGATTTGGGCATCACTGGCTTAAGCAATACACTAGGTGCCTATCAAGGAGGTACCGTGGGGGTAGATATTTGGGCATGTCATTTAAATGGAATTCAAAAACATTACTGTCAGACAAGACCATATACACCTATAGCATATACTACTGTAGCAATAGTTGAAATATGGTCACATAGTGAGCCTAGCTTTATATGAATTAGGAATCAGAGGTGAGTGAAAATTTCCAAAGGTTTATATGTTGAATTTCAGTTCATGCAGAAAAACCCAGAATTATATCTGGAAGCAACAATTTCCCTACATGTGGAAATTGCTTGTTTAGACAGTGAAAGAAAGGCATAATCCCAAGGCATATCCTCTTTTTTCAGTCACCCAGGTATAAAGTTGATGGCTCATCTAATTCAGACACAGTATATATTAGCCAGCTATACGGAAACACATTCAAACTCATCATGTTTCACTAACACATTCCATGAATTCACACAGAAATATGCTCTGCATTGTATACTGCAGAATTGTATTGTAAAGTACAAAACATAATGTTGTAAATACAACATTTTTATTGATCGTAGGCAAAAAAAATCATTTACCAACCTCACTGGCTTGAAAGGATTTTCTGGATGACATCCAAGATCCAGCTCGAAGTCTACCAATCTCTAAATGCACAAGTCCTTGAGCACACTTGAGAAAGAACAGAAAATTATTTAAAAATATGAGCAATCTACTTTCAATAAAGTAAAGACTTTCACAAAAGTGTTGACTTTAACCAAGCAGGAACGGATATCCATAATACCAAGAAATGTATTTTAAATGGATTTGCCTTTTGAAGTACACAATGAGAAATTAAATGCAAACACATTTTCCACACTGGATCCTGAAAGGGAATACTTTAAATAATTTTGTATTACAAACATTTGAACAGAATATATTTTGTAGGCTATCTTATGCATTTACTGGAACGGTAAACTACCATTCTGAGCTACTTCATATGACTCTTGTGAGGTTTGCGTTGTATTCAGACACCTAACAGTTCCCTGTTTATCATTTTTACCACCATTAGGAAAAACAATATAACTACTATTGTTTTATGCTGGAAACTCTCTTTTTAGAAGTCTTACAGATTGGAATGCAGAAAGTCCAGAGGGGTACATCAGCAGGCAATTTTCTGCTATTAAAACAACTATGATTCACAGCGAGAACATGTTTACTTTCACACACCAGAAATGTAATCGTCAAGAACTCTTGAGACCCTTGTGTTGTTTGCTTGTTTTAGTGGTGCATCTTATTTGCACACAAGTTTACAGTACAGTACAGTGGCACAAATCCGGCTGTCTTATAAAATATATCCAAAAGAATTCATGATCCTATTATACGGCTGTGAAAGAATTTAATGTCACACAATGTTAATTCTTCGTAAATAAACAGGAAATGATGGAAAACAGCATTCATAATGATACAAAATCAAATATTTGTAGTTAAACAAACATTATCTGCTCAATTTAATATTCTTCTTCTTCTTAAAGGTGTAATAAAGCCTATCCCTAAAAAAGACTTTGTTTCGCTGGCATAGTTATACTTGTCCCTCGACCCCTCTCTGACAGGTGCACAAACACAGAAATGCAGTTAGGATCCCACACATGCACATAAGTGATTTTGAGATGCAAAATTGTTTGTGCCAATACACGTGTGTGCACTGGCATAATACTGCAGTAAATAAAGCAGTGGACGTCAGTAAAGTCTGAATCACCAGGGGAGAAGAGGAGACAAAACTTTAATCAACACACACCAGAATCTGCAAGACAGCAAATAGCAAGTATAATTAACTATGTAAATTAAACGGCTCTCTTAGAAGATGGCTTTTCCTTTATTACTGTCAATCATGTAACTTAGAAAGGTGCACTTCTGCAATCTTGCTCCATATATAACAAAATGAGGCTGATACCTTTAATAAGGTTGCAACTGTTTCTTGAGAAGCATTTCTTACATCTTCTCCATTGACTGACATAATCTGATCTCCTTGCATTAAACGCCCATCGATATCTGCAGCTCCTCCTTTCACAATGTCCGAGATGAAGACTCCACTTCCATTTCTAGCAGAAATCAAATGAAGCAGCTTAATTACTTGTTGTGGTGAGTAGGTCATCGTGTACACCACACAAAAATTGCCTTTTCTTACATTTAATCACACTTTTACATTTAGTAATTAAGTAAAATATTTTATGCTGACAATACATTAACATCTTATGGAATACTATACACCTATAGTACTACACATCTATACACACAGTGACTGACAACTTCAGATGACCGAACAGTTGCCACACCTGATATTACAATGAGACTTTTGCAGATAACTATAAACAGCTGCATTACTATGTTGTTTGATACAAAAAGATGATGATCTACCCAGTTGGTTTCACAATGTAGCTCCCTCATCAAATCAAGTATCTACATGTCCATATAATCAAATGTAAATAGCTCAAGTGATGTATATAGAATGAACCCCAACAAATCCCTTGGTTCTCAGAGATTCCCAGTATAGTGATAGAAACTTATTTTATGGAGCTAATTACTAGGCTGCAAATTTGCTTACAAATTATCTGAACACCCTCTCTACTTGTATGAAGCAATTCTAGTCCTCAAGCCTAAGGTTAAGAAAGACATTGAAATATGTGTTTCTATTGGCCTGTCACTTTCCTTAACATTGATCTTAAGATTGAAGCCAAAGTTCTAGCTTTCAGAGCCCAATGTAATTACATCTATAGCTACAACAGACCAAAAAAGGCTCTATCTATGAAATAGCTTGGTTCACAATTCTACTAATATTCTGTCTATACCAGGAGTCAGCAAAGTTGTTTGAGGAGGGAGCCATTTCACTCCCTCCTCCAGCAGCGACAACTATCTTGTGAGCTGCTGGAGGAGTGCCCTCTCCCGACCACATGACCACCAACGGCCAATCAGAAGAGCAGTCATCGGTTGTGGGTGGGGCTTGGGCAGTGCGCTCTGAGCCAAAACAAGGCGGCTAAAGAGCCGCACTTTCTGACCACTGGTCTATACTATCAAATAATCTATTTACCCCACAGATTGACTCATGCAAGTTATGTTTACTGGGATTTGTAGCTGAACTGGATGGCACAAAAACGACTACATACTATTGAGTCTGCTACTTTTTTTTTTTAAATCAAATACCATTACACACACTGGATGGGACAAAAATTGCACATTTACACAATAGTCACCAACTACCTTCTACTCTATAAAATTCAAGAGAATAAAATCCCGTTATCAAGTGTTATAATATTTGTAAACGAACAATAAGTTAATGTTTGTAGTTGTATGCTATGCATCTGATTGAACTTTGCATCCTGTCTTTAATCAGCTCCAGGTGCACTTTTTCTAATTAACACAGCTGATGATAAACTTTAAAACGGTGTTACAGTTGTGTCTTATTAAAGGGTTTTTCTAAAATGTATGGAAGATTTATAAACTATTTTAGTTACCATCATAAACATAAATATGTATTTTATCAATGTATGTATGCATAATTTTATTTATAAAGTGCCACAAATTTATGAAGCGCTGTACAATTCAGCAATACAAATATAGTACAGACATGGGAAAAGTGCATTAAACAATACAAGTATAATATCACAAGGATTCATCACTTTAAGCGCCAGGTTGTGGTTGACACAAGAGGTTGGAGTTCCCTGCCCCTGTCAGCTTACAATCTAAATATTAATTATGAGGGAATAGTGTCCATTGAACCTAATTTAGAAAAGCTTTCAAAGCTAAATTCAGTAAGGCTGACCTCAAAGGACATTGACATGCTAAAATGGAAGTGAAATGGGTTTACTTTGGAAAGTTTGATAAAAAGTGACCTAAAGATGAATTAGCAAAATGCTGCACACATTGATGATATAAGTGATAGAGGTAACAAAAGAACATTTTGGGGGCAGTTGTTTTGTTACATACTCTTCACCAGTGGTCAGTAAATACTGGGTTATATACCGAATATCAGTGTGTGCAGCCTTTTGTCTCTTTTATTTTGTTGTGAACTTTGAGCTATAGCCTAAGCTTTCATGAGGACTTGCTCCAGTTTCCTATTGTATGGTGTGTATTCATTTTTAATTCTTCTTTTTTATTACTAAATGTGAAATATCTAAGACTTTAATTTTACCTGACTGAGATCACTTTCTGGGCAAAATTTAATAAACTAGGAAAAGCCCGATTCTGCTTTTCAGAGTTAATTCCCGCGAGATCTCGGAAGTTTCTCGCGGTAAATATCGCCAGATTTTTTTTCAATCAATATTTACCGACAGAAACTTTCAATCGAGTTTTTCCATCACGATTTTTTGATAGAAAGGTAGCCATACTACTAATGTAAAGTATGAGTACCTTTCCATCAAAAAGTAAATATCGATCGAAAATATCAAACGGTAATATTTTACCGCACGAACAGCCGAGATGCTTTTCCAAGTTTATTAAATTTTGCCCTTAAGACGTCTAAACGCCTCCCCCATCTCTTCTTTACCTCATCTCTATCTACTATGCTGCTTTCAAAGAGGCCTCTAAAATGGTTACAAAACAAAAAACAGTCCCCTAACTTAATGCCATTACCGTATAAGCAATATACAGCAGCAAAACAGTATGTTATCATCATAAAACATTGACAAACCTGCCCCTCAATGTGCTATACATTATGATTAAATCATTTGTTCTTACTACTACTGTCCCTTTAATTTGTAAATTCTTTAATACACAAAAATGCTTACATTGAGTGGTGTTAGGACTATAAAATAAATACACACCTCCATTCTAATTAATATTACATGTTTAATAAATATATAGAAAGATGAACTGCCCTTTCACTATTTATTTAGCGATATATATACGCACTTTGAAATTAACCAAAGAGAACTTTTGTCATTCTTCGAGATAACCAACTTTATCTCCTCTATCCTTGAGATAAATTTGTGATTGTGTTTTGCACACCCAGGGAGAACCTGTATACTATAGGATTGCACACCCATTAGTAGGGAAAACACATATTAGAGATAAATGGAGTTAGAAAACAATTGTACAGGAATTTAGACAGCAAGGGAGGTACATAGATTCATATGTTTTCTCAGATAGAAAGAAAATGCACATGCAATGACCATTCACTGTTAGCAGTTGATTAAATCCTGTACCTTTTACCCACAATGCTAAGCCCAAGACCTCTGCCTGTTTTCTTTTGCAGATCTACATGGAAGACATCCAGATTTTCCTCATCCTTATATTGGCCTTCATCTCGGTACACAATCAGCTGTACTTTCTGAGGTGTTTGCCGGAGAGCAGTGATTGCTTCCTCATGAGAGGCATTCCTCAAATCAATGCCATTTACCTAAAACAACAAGTGGACTGTTAAATTGTGACCTGGTAGGATAGTAAGCAACAAGATTTCCATTTTCAATAATGTTCCATAAAATCAGATTTCAATGACAGAACACAGCTTAGCATGATACAAACTACTTGCTTTATTGCAATTTTACAAAAAAACATTGATCACCTTCCAGTGACACTTTGAGACTACCTAATGAATAGCTTTACAGTAACTAATAGATCTCACTATAATCATTGTAGCTACTCTGTTTTATACCACAGAAGAAATGAATGCTTTATTATTCCACTGAACAAAGCTGTTAAGAGTTAACATGAAAAAATGTAATTATTATTTTCAAAGCATAGTATTGATTTTTTTTTCCCCCTCTCTTCCACTGCATGGGAGCGCCACATTTCATCTCCAGTAACATATCTTTAAAAAAAGGCTTTTCAGACTAATCATCTTGCAGCTGTGTGAATGCAGCCACTTTAGCACAGACAGCAATAAACATACACTGGATTATATTGTTTATACTGGAGCAATTATAAGGATACTAGCACAAAGACAACCCAATGCGGCAGAAACAAATTAAGCTCTTAGGAGTCATGAACAGAAATGATATTTGCTGATCTTGCAGGCCTGAAAGCATACATTTTGGATCCTTAGTAAACAATAAGAGCTATGCTATGTGCTATGGATCGAATACAAAATCCCAAAGTATAATAACTTTTACAATTAGCTCTGACTCTTTCAAAATATTGGAAAATATTACAAATCAATAGTGGCAGTTTTATCACATTCACGTTATTTTTTAAATGGTATCCTTTGTTTAGAAATAGTGAAACACAGGGGTTAATTGCTTGTTTTACATGTTGATTTGTATTTTATGTCGATACAGTTGACTGAAAAATATATATTGCTAGAGCATCTATACTTATACTCGTGTATAAGTCGAGAAATTTAGGTTAAAAAAATCCTTTAACAGCATATACTCGACTTATACATGCGTAAGGGGACAAAACTCACAAGTATAAGGAGGCAGAGTCAACGCACCAGTGCTGCCGGACGCTGTTCCTCACTGACTGTAGCTTCCTCTCGCGGCTGGAATCAGTCTGTGCGTGTATTGTCATTCCGTTGCGTCTGCTGGCTAATGAATATTTATGAGCTGGCAGACGCTACGGAATGACGATACACGCACAGACTGATTCCAGTCTCCCCCTTCAAGCAACTGTTGGACTACAAACCCCACAATGCACATCGGAGAAACGGATGCAGTTTGCCGACAACATCATAGGTGAACCCGGCTCAGTATGAAGTTCTTGATGGAAATACACGAGTCTTCCACGTAGGGTCCTTTGGAAACGCGTGGCGAGAAAAGCTCCACAGCTGCGATCTAAACCTCTCTGAGGAGCCTGAGCTTTTGGCTGGAGCCAGCGATGTGGCCCAGGACCTTGGCTGTACAGAAGAGACTGCAGCTGAGCTGATATCTCTGTGCAGGTAAGCCAGGCTGCACCAGTGGGTAGAGGGGCATTGATTTTACTATGGGATTGTCAGGTTGATTCATGCCGCGAGAGGAAGCTCCAGTCAGCTCCTCACACACTTTACAGCCCCCCACTCCTTCCTCGACTTATACAAGGGTCATAGCAAATTACATAATTTTTGGCCCAAAAACTGACCTCGACTTATACACAAGGTCGACTTATACACTAGTATATACGGTAATTATCTTCACCTCCACTTAGTCTGTATAACAGGAAAGGAAATAATGTATTTCCAATCTGCTTCATTCTGACTATGCTGTCTACTGCTTAGGTCTCAGAAACATAGATATCAGATGGGAAGGATGCTACAGTTAAACAACATTACTCTGATTTTTCTGAGTTCAGATGGCAAAATTCAAACTACTCCTCATTTGGACTTTTGAATTTTTATTGTCCTTTCAAATAAACTCTTCTTATAATAATTATGTATATGTTCCCTCTTTTAAATGGCTGAAAAATGATTGTATTACAGAGCTTATGTTTATAAAAACTATTTTACTCTACATTGTACAGTTGCATGCTATATTTATCTTGGCATGGGTGTAGAAATGTCACAGCCAAATTTAGCCAGCTCTAACAACTCAGCAGATTCTCCAGACCACCAAAATGGAAGCCAATAAAGAGATTTCAAGGACAACCCACAAATGCATAGAAAATGGTGGACATGAAAAAAAAAAATCCACAGTGTAGGGTATACACAAAATTATCTACAGTGTAGGTCTATACACAAAATATCGGACTGGTTTCCAAAGTTTGTTTTCTTGGATTTCAACACAGCAGTTGTGACAGATATTGCTCTTGTTTGGAGCTGTGGACATTTTATCATCTCTGGACTATTCTGGGGACTTTTATATCATAAGTACTTCCCATTTTTTATTCTTGGATCAATCATTTTTTGTTTCATTTACTCCTTATTTTATTAAATTTCTACATCTTATTATTGCTTTTATACTACATTTCCATTTTATTTTATTTTTTTTGAGGCGCTATACATTTTTATTGCACTGTTTTTTTTTATCTCTGGACTATTGTGTATACATTTTCTTCTATACACAAAATATGGATAACTGTGAGGAGGAACATTGTCAGCCTCATCCAAAATGAAGTCTCATAAAAAAAAAAAGTTCTGTGGCCTACCAAGAACCCTCTAAAGAGAATATTATATAACATACCCAGGGGTAAAGCTAGTGAAACTTGGATAATGGATTACATACATTAATCATTACCTAAAAAGTGATGTAAACTATTTTCCCACAACATTGTAATAATAATTAGCAATAATATATACTGTTAGTCCCTTAGCAAATGTACATAATTTAAAAGAAAAAATAACAAGCTATGGAAATAAAATCATATATAAAATAATATATAAAATATTAGCTGGATATCTTCAGTCCACATGGTTCAAAATAGCCACTACAGTATACGAGATTCTCAAGAGTTTTTCATGAACCTCTTACAACCATAGGAAATCTAAAGCAACAAATGCTACTGTTCTTTGTTAAGAGTTTTGGAAGATGAAGAAACATTAAACCTGTTAGGCTGTAGCACTTGCATTAAAAAAAAATAAAAAAGACTGCAAATATTTGAAATATATACCTCTAAAATCTGATCTCCAGCCCATAGTCGTCCATCTCTGGCTGCTGCACCTTCTTCATACACCTCATGTATAACAATAGCTTCCTAGAAGGCAAAAACATATTTATAGTTATTAAAAGTACATATTTTTTAATAATATGGATAATAATATAGATGGTATAGTGGTTCAGTGCTTAGAATTACAGTCTTGTAGAAATGGAGTTCTGGCTGAAAAGAAATGAACAGATTTCAGCAGAAAAGTAAGAGAAAGAGGAGTAAGTTTAGCATAAAAGTAAAGCCGCTGAAGTTTGAAAACTATGAAAAATGTATAATGGCATGAGAATTACTTCTATTTTGCCAACAATCAACTCAACATTATTGTTTAAACATTCAGTTGCACTATAAAAAAATAAAGTACTATTATTACATAATATACTTACAAGTGGGGTGTCTTTCCCACCTACAATGCTGAGACCTAGGCCTGATCGCCCCTTGGAAATTTCAATGGTCATTTCTTGCCCAGGAATTATAGGGCATATTTCTGGATCAAATGATAACAATGCAGATGGGATGTTTCCTAAGGTAAAGTTAGCATCATATAAATGGTACAGATATAAGCTTAAAATACTTGCAACATTTCATTGCAATTTTCTGTGTTTTACATGGTTTCAAATCAAATGTAATGCTAAGCAATCCCAATTACATTATTCTCTAATGTATCCATTGGCAATTAAATTATATTGTCATCACATACAGCTATGTAAAAAACTCTATGGGAAGCCATCAATTTTTTTTTTTAAGTTATCACTACCTCAAAGGTGTAAACATTGATCCACCAGAGTTAAACCGGCCCTATTTAAATCTCAGAACTTTAGTCTGGTTTGATCTTTGTTGTTTTTCAACTTTTTGGAGGATCATTTCCTAGTAGAGGAATTTCAACCAACTGCCAAGCCATTCTGCAAAGTACATTCTCAAAAGAAGAACATATGATGCTAGTCTTCAGTAACCCTAGAAATTCATCACAGGACCCATAGGGTCTACTATTAATGTCAAATGCAAAAATCTACTATAAAAATAGGCCTCCGCATATTAAATCTAAACCTGACCATGATCCTAAGCATATTAGTAAATCCACCAAGAAACGCTCACAGGTCCCTTCTTATAAGGGTTCCTGCATAGTGATATTTTGGCCGAACGTCATCACGTAACTCTAGTATGTGATGACGTTTTGCCCGAACGTCATCACGTGACGTGTGTACGGGATGACGTCGGGCCTGAACGTCAGGCCATGACGTCAGCGCCGGGGGACGCGGTCTCACAAAGGTTGAGAACCGCTGGTATAGAGGAATAACAGACTAGGTGAAAAGCATTCTTATTTTTAAACATGGGTAAACTATGGAACATTTACTGTTAAAATGTTAAAAATGTTACTGGGTTCTTACTGTAACTGTTTTCTTGTTCTGTTGATGAGTAAGGAGCTTCTGTGAAGGATACATCCTGTAAGCCATGAGGTACTTTAATACCCATTTTGGATTCTTTTAACTGCTGGTTAATCTAAAGATAGCACATTACAATTAAAATTTAGTAAATATTCCAAAAGACCAATATGCACAGTTAACATCCAGCTATCAAATTAACCCTGTGCTAGCATATCATCACAGAACACAGATACATATATATATATGCCAACACTGAGCTATGGGCAAGAGGGAGATTGCCTGCAGTGTAGTGAAGAAAAATGGACCACACTCACTTTAAATGTCCCCCAACAAGAAACACTCATGTTTTACAGTCTGTGTTTGCATTGACAGTGCTGTGAAAAGTGAGAGTGCTGCTGTAGTAGATTAAACACAATGAAAAACATGAAAACATTTTTACTCTGCTACACATAATTGTGTAGGTTTAACTTTTTAAATTACGATGTTACTGAAATTTGAAGCCAACCAGGAGACAAGAGCAGAGGATCCAACTGGAAATGAAGATCAAGGGGCCCACTAATCAACAATACTTGTTTTTTATTTCTCTTCATTTCATCAGTTCCTATGATTTAATTGTGTTAACCTGTTTTTTCTGTCTCCAAACCCACTACTCTCAGGAATATGCCATGACGGTGCAGGTTAAAATTGAAGGAGAGCCAGCCCATCACTGATAATAATCATATATGTAGAAAACATGTAGCAATTTAGCAGATTGACAAAGTTATTACACATTTTCATTACATTTGGAAGGCTAAAAGTCATGTCATTTTGAGTACAATTTTGTACATAAATATTCCAAATTAGCTTAAAGGGTATGAAAAGGGGTAGAATGTGAAATTTAACATTAAAATGTAAAAACAATTTTGGGATCAGTAGTACTTGTCTTGTTTAAACAGTCTTTCTCCCCCTACCATTCTGTGTACAGAATCTTCCTGTGCTGTGCCAATAAGCCCCACCCCCAGTGACATCACTCATTATACAGAGAGCCAGAATCTCCCTCCCCCTCTCCATATCTTAAAAGCCAGTTAATAACTCAGAGCATGTGCAGATAAGACCTGTCCTATACTTCCTATACATGGAACTTGTTTACAGAGACAATGCGATTGCAGGGGGATATTGAGCCCTACTGAGTTAAGAGGTGAATCAGGGGTTTCTTAGTTAATATATTGCTTGACAATAGATAAATGGGGCATTTTTTTAAAGACAGGGTTTACATACCCTTTAATACTACTATTCTGACTGCAATCTTACTAGACACATATTTCTTGTTTTTATTTTTTATATAGCGCTTACTATATTACACAGCGCTTTTACAGAGATTTGTCATTCACCTCAGTCTCTGTGAATCTTACAATCTAGTTTCCCTATTCAGTGACACACAGACAGACACAGATTTATGTTTTTGGATTGTGGGAAGAAACTGGAGTGCCTGGAGGAAACCCACGCATGTGCGGGGAAAATATACAAACTCCATGCAGATGAAGTCCAGGTTAGAATTGAACTCAGAACCTAGCACTTCAAGGAAGCAGTGCTAACCACTGAGCCACCACACTACCCATAAATAATAATTATTATTATTATTATGAAAAAGCACTTAGATTACCCAAGTACTGCACAACCTTCTAGATGTTCAAATGATAGAGTACAATTTTGTTTTTTTATGTAAAATTAGAAATCCTAAACGGCTGTCTTAAAATGTAAAGAGTTGATATTGTATTACCTAACTTGCGTTATTTATTATTTCCATTATCTTTAAAAAGCAATTAAAATATTAGAATGTGGTGATATTGGTAAATCTCCCAAAATACTGGGGATTGTTTGGGATAGCTGTTTTGTTTCTGGATGTAGTTCAGAATGACTGTACCTCATAGTATTTTCTACCAGTTATAAGTTACATTATGTGCCTCCCAGAACTAGCTAGTAGTCAATGAAAATCCATGCCATTCCATCTAGTACTAGTTACCAGTCATTAGGATCCAGAGTGTTCTGATTGCCCATTCACAACATTAAACACATAAGTGCACACTCTCAAATTGCCAATTTGGACAAATAAAATATTGTGTGCAAACCTTTCATAAATTTGCTTTTTTCCCCCCTCACTATCCTTTTCCTACATCATGTCCCTCCTAAACTGGGTTAATAATAAATCATTTAAGAAAACTATTCTCTGACGAGTGAGCTATTAAAGGGACACTAAAGGCTCAGAGAGAGGTTTGGTAGATTAACATAACTTAGACTATCCTGGACAGGTATTTTAACTTACTTAGCTACAGATAGGTCTTGTTAAGCAGGGCAAGCAATAAATAGAATCCAATTTGTGATTTTAGTGCTTCTCAACTGTGCCCCAGGGATATGGTCAACCAAATCTCCTGCCCCCAATGTTTCTAAAACTAACCATTTGCACAGCATGTATTTGGTGCTCATATTACCTGTGACTAGTGTCTGATGTTGCACTGTAACCTACAGTTACATTTAAAAACAATACACATCATGTGGTATATGAAATTTGGACATTATACAATGTACCTGATCAGAACAAGCATTTCACAGGACCCCAGTAGTAAAAATCTACTAAAATATTTCAAATGAATATAAATTTTACAATGTAGTATTCCTGATCAGCCTTATTCTCATTATAATTAAAAAAAAAAAATCTTAACTTACAGATGAATCTGGCTCAGAGTCCATGACATTTCTCATGATCTCTTTCTCACCAGTTTCTTCTGCTCCATTGGATATTTCAAGGCCACAGTGTTTCTGGAAGGAAGACTGCTTTAATAATCTCACAAATATTTCATACTGTGAAAGCGCCAACAGAGAACAAAAACAAAACACCTCAATAAAACCAGATTAGATGTTCCAGCTTACTCCTTCCAAGCAAATATAAGGATGTAATAACAGCAAATTGCTTGCTAAGTAAATACATTCATACAATGTTTATGAAAAATTAAGTCATGCAATAATTTTCCCCAAGAATGTAAACATCATACAGCAAATTCCATTTTTAAATTTAAAGCTCTTTCAGCTTCAAGAGATAAAACCATCGTATTAGTATTTCAGTTCAAAGAAGATACTCTAGCAGTGAGTCTGCATTTCGTAAACACCAATGATTTTCTTTGGGAGGGGAAGGAGGGGTTACATAAGCTAATGTAATAATAAACATCATTTATGTAAAAATGGAATATTGTCTTCTGGAATGCATCCTCTCTTGATTTTTTTTCTAAATAAACTTAATTTCCCCACTGCATTCACAAGAGACCCTTTTAACTTTAATAAGATTATATTCTTTATTTCTTAAATGATCCTTTGTCCATGTGGGAAAATTTTCCATCATACACTAATCACTCAACTTAGCCACACAACCAAGCTACTACTTTGATGACATGGGCCACAAAGAGACGGAATTGGGATTTCAGGAGTTTAAATAAATTTCCAAACAAGGTATGGAACACTCTGCGAAATGTATTAAACTTGCAAAAGCCTGATTTTGCTTTTCCGAGTTCATTCCCGCAGGATCTCTTAAGTTTCTGGCAGTAAATAATGACAGATTTTTTTCGATCAATACTTACCGAAAGAAACTTTTGATGGAGTTTATCGATCTCGATTTTTAGATAAAAAAGGTAGACCTACTACTAATGTAAAGTATGGCTACTATTCCATCGATAAACTCGATTGAAAAGTTTCGGTTGGTAAATATCGATTGAAAATATTAAGTGATTTTTACTGCACAAACAGCCAAGATATTCTTGAAATAAACTCGGAAAAGTAAAATCAGGCTTTTCCAAGTTTAATAATTTTCACCCAGTCTTTGTCTAAAATAATGAAAGCATTTTGAATTTATAAACTGGAGAGTCTTGGCCAGAAGGCTTACAATGAAATCAAAGGCAGTATTGGCTGCATGCGTATATATGATAGTATGCCTTTTTATATTTGTGATGTCAATACCACCATCATATAACCAAGACCATGAAACTGAGAAAGTAGTGTAGTTCATCCAAATATATTGTATGCAACTACAAACCTTGTTTATACATTATGCATCTGATTGACCGTATAAGGGCCAAAATGTCTTACTATATTTATATGTCATTCAAAGGGTAAATTAACCCAAAATAGACACAACACACATCAATGTATGGCAACAGAGTGGTTTAGAATATAGCAATACTGTTATAATATTTAGTTAAGGCAAGAACTGCAGAAAGAGATTATAAGTAACATTAGCCTCAGTATCATAAAACATTATAAATTATTATATTACAATAGGAAAGGATAACTGTCTCATGAACAAAAATTATTTTAAATTGTAACCAGAATTTACAATTCTCAAAATTAACCTCATAATTTATACAGGAATAGATTTAATAAGATCATGTAGAACACTTCCTCACTCAGTTTAATTGTAACTGCGAGTGGGTTGCTTGTATCTTCTGCCATAAACAGATCACTGCTCATAAATCAGTGGGTTGATTATCTACATTCTTTGCCATGGTGGAAAAATAAGTAATATACCATTACCCTAAACAGCAGTATTTGTTAAATGAAAAAATTAGCACACATACATCGGTATGTGTTTTAGCATACTGAACACTAAAAGGTTATGTCCATGCAATTCTAACTTTTACTTTAAACAACTCCACTAATTATAGCAAATAGGAAACTATACCAGAAAAGTCACCAAATGAAAATGTCTTACCTGATTAGAACCCTGTACTGATGGATTGGAATCGACCGCCATCTGTTGAACTGCATCTTTATTCCTATGTAATTTACAAAAAGTTAGCACATTTTAAGAAAAGAAATTCTTATTTGACATTAAATTATTGCAATGCAGTTCATTCCCTTTCTGACAAGTGCACACATATAAATACCTATATTAGAATTCTTACAGTCTACAATTCTGACTACAGTCATGAATTCTGCATCTATATCACATGCCATTCACATGTATGCTTTCCGTCTTGTAAAATACATTTATCTGAACAAATGATTATTTCCAATTCCCACCAATCCCTAGTCATCTTAAAGTCATCAACATCCACGTGTACGCTATTTTAAAACATCTCAGATGATTGCTGCAAAACATTTCCAATATAATGCACTGCTACAATCACAATTTCCTGTTGTTTTAATTCTCCATCAATTAACCTTTGCCTTGTAAATAAATACTGTGACTGTCAATAAACTATACTACAGTATACAAAGAGGAGACCTGAAGTTGTAAGTATAAAATGAAACGCTTGTTGTAAAAAAAAACAGCTATGTTTATCTTACCATTTTCAGCTGCCCAGCTTTAATGAAGAGGATATCAGCAGTATAACCAGTCTTTAAAACAGCTTGGCTGATTCATTAAGTAAGGATGCTGCAAGCTGAATCCTTACAAGTGTAGACAGAGGCACAAAGCAAACATCTTTCCTTCAACAGCTAAAAACCTACTAAATTACCTTATTTCCCTTCTAAACAACAATTGTACTCTGATGTTATCTTAAGTGGATGTATTCTCACAAAACTATGCATTTCCGCAAATTATGAGTTTAGAGACAGACTAGATGACCAGCTGGACAAAATCGGTTGGCATTAATTTTCAAAATGATGCAATTTGTCATTTGATATGCCAATATGGTCTGTGCTGTTATGACTAATGTAGCAAAGCTAACAAATAAAGTAAAGCAAAATGCATTACAGAGACTGAATAAAATATACGTTGAAAGAAATATTTTTAGTCTTCATTTTAACAAATTGTATTTTATTTTTCAGTAGAGATGACCACATGAGAATCATCTGGGTACTCGTAAAATTCAACTCCCTTAAAACTTGACACATAAAACAGACTCACTTTTTGGCATGTCAGGAAGACAATTTAGGCAAGATTTTACTACATGACAAACCCTTGTTCAAGCAAACAAAACTTTGCTTGCTCCAGAAAGGGCCGAAGACATCATGTATATTGTTATTCTGATAGAAAAAAAAGTGAATAGTTGTAGCTTTATTTATAAAGTCTTGCAGGTCCTGTGCATAACCTATAGTAAACTGTATGTCATCCATGTTTTAGACTTGAGAATCATCTCCACCCCTGAAGCCATGTGCAGATGTAGTGGGGATGACAGAGAGAGCAGAGAACCCTGTTTTTACAACCCTAACTTTATTACATTTATTGATGAAAATCAACTCCCAGTATCATTTGAAAGCCAGAATGTTGGAAGTGGCAGTTTACACTTAGAGCTGAAACAACAATGTTCATGTTAAATATTACTATTCATTAAGTAGGTAAATAAATTGAGAATTTGTAACTGCTTTGACATCTTTACTTATATCTGGCAAAGCAGTGTTAAAAATTTTTTTTTATTTTTCATACCTAAAATAAATGAATAAAATTATACAGAATTATAATGATTTATATTTATTGTGCTAATTGACATATTGCTGTCATATTCTACAACATTTTAGGCCAATGTCAGAAAAGACATTTTAAAGGCACCAGAAAAAGGTTTCAAAACAACAAATTACAGAATTGTGTCTGTATTCTGTGTTCTGACACTGGTTTACCACCAACATCATAAAATCTCCTCTAACATTGCACTCATAGGAATTCATTGCCCCTGTAGAATAGAACTTGTAATCTAGTTTCCCTATACTATTACACACACACACGAACACACAGTCCAATTTAACCAGGCTTCAGTTAACTTATGATTTTGGATTGTGGGAAGAAAAGGAACACCCAGCAAAAACCAGTGCAAGAGTACTGCATACTTCCAAACTATTAAAATGGGCAGAGTGTAGGAAAACAAACAGCATTAATCATCGCTTCAGTTAATTCATCCAGCTATAGAGATAATGGGAAACTGCTGCTAGGATACCAGTGGCATATATGAAAGAACATCTTAGAATGTTAAAAGGTATTCTAGGTGGAAGATTTCTAGAATGAAATATAATGATTAAAATCAGTCTCCATTAGTGAGAATGAGCTCTCTATCATACAATTTCATTTGTAATCTTCCCTTAATCTGAAAACAATTATAAAAGGTATTATTTCTGTATTTTTGGTGTGCAATAATCTTGTTTTTCTGGCAAAACACAGAATATCATACACTACAATACAAAACAAAGGGAACTTTATTTACATTATGACTCAGCTAGAAAGCTTACCATAGTTCGCAACACAGTGCAACTATATTACTATATTTTGGTGGAACATAAAACTTTTACTTTTATAAAGTTAACTACGGTAATACAATACAATACAATACAATACAATACAATACAATCTTATAGTCCAGCAGTAAGCCTCCCACTGACTTGCCTGTCACTGAAGCAGCATTGTTACAGTGCTACAGTCCAGCCAGTGGTTTCAGAATGGCATCCACAGCTCATCTTCCTAAATAGTTAGTTGGGGCAGGAAGTTCCACCCCGCCTAATTAAACAGGCAGCTGAGGTGCTGATTTCATTAGGAGAGCTCTACAAGCAAGGGTCTCTGGACATATTCAATCTACAAGCAAGTGAATTCCTTTTAGGATCTGAATTTCATTGAATTATAGCTTCCTCAGAAGATTCATTTTTACAGTGCAGTGTAGTTGACACAGTCCCCTCACTATCCTGATCACTGCATATTTAGCAGTAAAACGTGGTATTTCTCTTACAAAATGTTAGTGATACGACTGCAGTTTCTAGAGAATGCTTTCTCTGGGACATGTCCCAATGCAGCCTTCTATTTTATTTTTTAACTTAAGAGACATCTCTGCTTTACTCATACACTAGATTTTATATCATGGTTTTAAAGGATTTACATCTATAAGGCACTTATATTATATAAAAAACTTTTCCCAATCTGTCCCCAAAAAGTTAGAATTTCATGATTTTTAGTGGATGCTCATGCGTATTACGATTTCTAAAGGGCTCAGTCAAACTACAAACAAATCACAGACCATTATTTCTGCTCTGTCACAAAATACTTGTAGCATTATGCATGCAAGTACAAAATATTCTCCTTGCAGCCAACAAATCCATAAAGAGCGATTCATCACTTCATAGTATGCTTGTCAGGGCTCCAGAGTTTTGATTGCAGTGTGCTTTACACCAATACAGCAGTAGGCAACCACTTTAATTGTTGTTCCTCTTAGTCATTTTCAATTTACAGTAATAGAAGTTATGGTTGATTGGGCAAGTATTAGAATCACAGAAGTTTGACAGACTGATTTGTTGGGCTCTTCTGACAGTTCCAAACTAACATTTATTGAGATCTCCAGTTTGACCATTCTACCACAATGGAGGTTAAAAAGGTGTATACGACTCATGTACATATTAATAATGACCGTGGCTGAAATTTGAAGGAAGTGAAAGAAATGTTTAGCTAAATATTACATCTATAAATGCAAACCTTTACTCTCTGTGCACTAAAGGCTTACCAGACAGAAACATTAGCAACAAATAGGACATAATTATAGTAACAGTTTATTGCATTGGTTATCAAACTTTTTTCAGTTGGCCTTAGTTTCTTTTTAAGGAAAATATCCAGACCTTGTCTAATAAATACTATGCAGCTGTGGTTATACACATTTTACTTGGCCATCACAAAATAAACTTTAGCAGACACATAGCTCACACCCATTATTACAACAAGCACTATCATTGATGAGGTAAATTACTAGACAGTGGTAACCCCAACACTGGGTGGCAGTCACATACAGTGCCTACAAGTAGTATTCAACCCCCTGCAGATTTAGCAGGTTTGATAAGA
>WMED01002867.1:195-17969 GCA_019650415.1 Pipa parva
CCTGTCATCTCAAAACTAACACTAATTAGGTTCTACTAATGAAACAAACATTTTTAAAAATACAGTATGTATGTACTATTAAAAAAATTATCTTTATACAGAGTTTCTCTATGTCCTCTTACCTGTCAGCCTTCCTGGGGTGGGCGGGGCTAAATGATGATTGACATTATAGCTCCTCCAAACTGCTAGATTGTGATTTAAGGGAACTGATTGGAGGAGCTGGGAAACTCTGTATAAAGGTAATTTTTTAAAAAATACATATATATTTACAAAAATGTTTATTGCATTAGTAAAACCTAAATTAGTACTAGAATTTTGAGGAGACAGGTACACATTAAGAGTGCCTCTCTCAGGACCTTTGGAAACTACATCCTAATCAATGAACTAAGAGAGCATTTTATATTTTTTTAAGCAATATTCATAGAATTTGCTTGTAAACCTAGCAATGTGCTTTTATTGCACATAGTAGACTGCAGAAGTAAAGAATATTAAAATGTTACTAAACCTACATCCTAGCTGCACAATAATGAATTATATAGGTAATAGCAACAATTTTAAAAACAATAAGACAAATGTTTGTATTGATTAAGTCATTAAATAATAGTTTTTGATTTTACACCCAGTTTGGACAAAATAATTTTTTGTTCTAAATTGTCTAGTTCTTGAAGCTGTTTTTTAAAATAGTGTCCCTAATAAGATGGAGGATGCCTGATGATGAGCATCAGCTGAGTTAGGCTAAGTTCACACATGGTGTAAATGTGCTGCATATTTAGAAATGCATGTTTAGAAAATACGCTGGCGTATTTTCTAGATGCGCATTTCTATAGAACTTACCTGATACAGTGTTAACACTCACTCGGCATCCACAGTTCTTTGGATTTGGCCGCATTTTATGTGCAGCATATATAAGCCAGCGAAAATGTCATGGCAAGCGTTCCAAAACAGGATGACTACAGAGAAGCTTCTGTACTATCTAGCCCAGCGGTTCTCAACCTTGCTGAGACCGCGACCCCTGGCGCTGACGTCACATGCCGATGTTCAGGCCCGACGTCATCACATATGCGCGTCACATGATGACATTCAGTGCCGACATCACCACACAGGAACCATTATAAAAAGGGACCTGCGATCACTACCGGGCTCCACAGCGGTTCTCCACCCCTGTGAGATGGTCGTGCAACCCCCAAAGGGGTCGCGACCCACAGGTTGAGAACCATTGATCTAGTCCACGGTTGTCAATTTTTAAAATTGTAACTTTTTACTTGAGGCAATCAATTGGCAATAACATTTTAATTAGCCACATGACACGCTGCCTGTGTATGTGAACACCTTTCTCTGGCTAACTTGTAAAAACTTGGCTTTAAAAGGACAGTAACGCTAAAAAAATGAAAATGCCTAAAATCCATTTATGGTTACTATATATTTAATGTATGCTTCCAAAAATTCTAAATTATGATTATTTAACTTAAAAAATTGGGCTTTAGGACACACTTCCTGGATAAAGGACCATAGAAAACATGGGGACTGAACGAGGTTTAACAACATGGCTGCTAGAAAGAGTAAAATCAGACAGACAATAAAAGACATGAATTCTACTTGAAAAGATCACGTTTGCAAGTGCTGTTTGTGAATGATTACCATGCTAATCCAAATGGGAAATTTGGTATTTTTGGTGTTAATGGTAATTTAATAGATCACCAACTTATACATTAAACACCCCCAAAAAAATAGTTTTAGCCTACCAGTGAGATTTACAAAAAGACTACCTTTTTTTTTTTATGATTTCCAAAATCCAGACAAGTGAAAATCAGTCAGGCAGCTAGTGATTCAATGACAAACAATTGCAAGTCTTTTGGAGCATTAATAAGTTCCTAGCAAGGTTTCTCTAACACAAAGACTTACACTGTCCTGTCCTCAGTGTTACCAATATAGAATTTCATACAAACAATACAGAGTTTGTGGCTGCGGAATACAGAATTCAGTTACACAGCTTGGATTCAGGAAGGGAATGTTCTATTTGCTAACTTGTCTGCTTGGTCTCCTAGTGTGTGTTTTTTTCCTTTCTGAAAGCTCTGCTTGTGAAGTGCTGCGGCTGCATACTTAGAAATGTGAATACATTCTTGCAGGCTCTGCTTCACCTGAATTGGAAGGTTTTGATAACAGCATCAGGTTAAGAAAGGGTTAAAATGGCCTGCTGAGTACCCCTAACACTAAGCAGCTTTCCATCCTCATGCTTTTAATCTGGGAGATATGAGGTAACAATGCAGTCACATGACCAGACAGAAAAACCAAGCTGATTAAAACCTTCTCATGTTGGGGCTACAGTGATACCTTGTATTACTTGCTTTATGCAAGTTCTGCAAATAAACAACTCACTCCTCAGAGTAAAATAAACAGTGCGTATGTTGAGGAAGTTAAGGCCCTCACTGCATGATTAATGAAAAATAGCTAATCTAAAATTTCACATGACTGAAGTGATCTGTATGGACTCTGAGTTTTGTTATACACTCCATCAATACTTTAATGAACTAATTTTCAAAAACAGCCTTTGTCCAGTTTTGACATTAGCAAATCCCAGGAGAATCTGATTGACACACTTTAAAAAATATCTTACACCTACATTATAATTTGCAAGAACGATTTAATGTATGTTAGAGTAAGATCTTAGTTTTCTAATAATATATATCATCCTACTCTTGTGACATACAGTATAGACAGATTGACAAACAATTTTTTTTACTTGGTTTGGGATAAAAATTAAGGGGGTTATTCACAAAGATGCGAATTCGACTGTCGAATTCGCAAGCAGCGGATTCCCATAGCAAATCTGCTACAATTTCCCCATTGTAATTTGCGACCACGACAATTTTTAAAAGTTGCAACTGCGACAATTTTCCATAGTAAAGTAGCAACTGCGACAATATTCTCATTATAAGGACGTGACTGCGACAGTAGCAGCCTATTGCGACTGTCTTTATCTGGCGAATTTGCACCTATATGCAACAACACGGACTTTAGTGAATAACCCCCTTTATGTTTCTAACAAGATTTGCTAAAACAAGGATTCAAACTGTGCTGAAGACAATATCAATATTAGAGACATAAATTTGGGCAATATTTATAAAAGTCGAAATGTGTTTTGATCACTTAGAGCAGCAGTTCTCAACCTGTGGTTCATGGGTCGAGAACACGCTGTTGAAGCCGGAAGAGACCACAGGTCCCTTTATATAGGGTTCCTTCGTGGTGACATCGGGCCTGAACGTCATCATGTGGCACGCGTACATGGTGACGTTTCGCCCAAACGTCATCACCGTGACACACGACGCGATGACATCGGGACGAAACGTCTCGCATGACGACAGTCCAGGGGGGTCGCAGTCTCAACTAGGTTGAGAACCGCTGACGTAGAGCATGTTGAAAGTCACTTTTTCATGTACTGTATTTATGCATTGAAAAGTTGTTTTTGATCCTGTATAAATTAGTGGGAACCTTTATAAATAGTCTGAGGCTGTGGAATGGAACATTCAGTTACATAATTTACATTTATAAAGGGAAAGTTACATATTCTGACCTGTTTCCTGGATTCCTGGGTGTTATTAGAAAAGTCCCTTACAAAAGTAAAATATTAGAGCAGTAAAAATATTGACAAAGGTCCATTCTGAATAAATGCTTCTTGGAATAGGATTAATATGATATTGCATATATACCAAATGTCTCTGAACTGTTTTGGGTATGTTCTTTGGGTACTGAACCTGGATATAGCAGGTATGCAACTGACACTGTCTGTATCCATTCTCTATGCATATTAAAGGGATACTGATAATTGTGGGTTCATCTGAACATTCTAAAGATCTTTAAAAGTTACTGTTCTGTGAGATAAAAAAATACTTGATTTTTGTTATTATGTGGGCATAGGTAGGAATTTCTCATCGAGAGTTTGGCAATGAAATGCTCTGGCTGCCAGGTGTGGGAGGGTCTGTTGTAATAATGTCCTAAATTAAGGTGGAACTTGTCAGAACACTTTTGGAATCTGTTTTGGAGACCTTTGGGCTATGATCCTATAGCTCTGACTAAACTGCAACTCACAGGCTATGCTCCCAGTTCAGTTAATGTAAGTTATCTAAAACTATTTGGAATTCTTCAGAAAAGGAAAGAATACCCTAAGATCTAAAATAATTCCAGGTGGTAAAAGGTCACAGCTCATTGATGCAAGTCTCTGTATACCATTTTTATCCTTTGCTTAGATTTTAGGATCTGTTTTGCTTATTTCCATTTGCCTTGCTTCCTGATCTAAATCTGCTGTGAGTGCTAGACATGTTTCTTTTTCTGCAATGTACGCAGCTGGAGATTGCTGTGCAGTCTGTATCCCAATATGCATTCATCACAAAGCACTTACTTTAAAAATGCATTCAAATACAACATACTGAGTTTTTAATTAGTCAAATATGATTTTAATTTAGACTGACTTGTGCTAAAAAATGCAGTGAAATTACATCAACTGCAAGATGCCTGTTTGCTAAAGTACTTTCAAAGTGGAGTAGATGAACATATACTTATTGTAAGCCCATAACCCAGTGACTTGTAGTAACAACTATGGAAGTTGACAACATGCTGAGGATCTTGAGCATGCACTTCTGAAGGTCCTTGGCCCTATTTCTTCATTCGCCCATATGGAATTTTCTTTGTATAAATAGATCAGGCATAAGAAAAAAAATAAGTCTAAAATTTGTGGAGATCTTTTGTAAAGGTCATGCAGCTACAGAATCAATACAAATTCTAGGCAAAATGAATAGTACCAATATGCTATACCTTTCTTTATCAGCTGCAAACTCTTTCTGAACTGAGCACAGGGTGACATGGAGTCAAATTAGCATCCAAATAGCCTAGTATTTAACCTATTTAGTATAGACAGGTGCACGGCATCTATTTATCAAAGTTGCAAATTTGAATGTGGCAAATTTGCTACTCCTTATTCAGTAAGTGTCAGATTCTCATAGTGAAGAAGTGTGCAACATCAGATGTGACTTCTTGCATAATGCGGCATAGTCAGTAGAACAGTAGTGGGATGCGTAGTCATTCGAAGTGATGCAAATTCGAAGATAAGATCCTGTGTGATGTGAAGTGACTTCATCCTCACAATGTAAATTGTGAAAGTGAATATTACATCCCTTTCGATGTTACCCTGTCCCTAGGTCATGTTGCAATATTTGTTGTCACTTTTGAGTGTACAGTCACCTTATGTCACACCAGAGCCCAGCCTTCAACCCTCTACTTTAATCTGGTGAAGCCAAACCAGTGAATTTAGGGTAGTACGCTTTGTTGAATTCGCCACTTGGTAAATAGGTGAAAGTCATGTGCACATGCCTGTGCTTTTCAATATCATGGAGTTTACAGAAGGTAATAAGAAGTAATAAAAAATATCTATACAAGAAAAGTATGTGAATGTATTTTTCTTATCTCTCATCTGCATTCTTAAAATGATTTAATCCTTCAGGAAACATAAAAACCATTTTGAGTGCCAGCACCATGCACAACTTGTACATGTGCTGTGATTACAAACTAAGCTCCAAAGTAGGCTTAACTAGATTAAGTCAGACTGCTGGTACAATCTGCCCATGTTTTACGCATGCACGCACACATAGTACATTCATTCTAAATAGGCAAATCTAGACATAAATGCAAATTTTAGATACACGCATTTAGTATTTTATTATAAATTAAAGAGTTTCTGAAACATAACACGCTCATTTGCCAGAAGCTACACCAGAAAGGGAATAAACTGGTTCATGAAAAATATTGCCTTACAATCAGTGAAGGACGAGATTATTATCATAATGCCTGAGATTTGTGCAAAGGCAGAAAATGGTCATTTCACTAATTATATGAAAATGGCATCTTATCAGGCACTAAAATACTACAGTATTATTAATGGATGTGTTAGAAATTAAATGGAATTATTGAAAAATTGAATGTATGCGGATGATAATATCACTTTAAGGTATTGCCTGCTCCCATACTGTAACAAAGACACACTGCCAAACAGTAATATATTAATACATGTTTATGATAAGTGATTTTATTACAATAATCCAGGAATTCTTTTTTTTAATGTTAATGATACTGTCGCATTATGCATTTTGTGGAAAAACACAGGCCATTGTAGACAATGGCGACTACAGCAAACGCTTCTCAATGTTGTGCACAAGCCCTTGTTTTGTATGCATTCTGACACCAGATAAATGCACAAGGTGACACTTCCCTAAAGTAACTCAAATGTGTGGTGTTTGGACTATCTAGTTATAGAGAAACAAAAGGTTTGCATTTCACACAAAATACCTAAAATACTCAAGAAATATTGAATCACTTAGAGGGGCACTATAGTGATGATATAACTGCATATATACATATAAAACACCTTTATACTATTCCAATTCCTGATATAAATAGTTAAAAAACAATTAGGGAAGAAATAATACTTGCCATTTGTTTCACTGTTTACTTCTAAAGAGAGCTGACATTTTCTTCCCCCTCCTCTTTCTGTTCTGCAAGTCAGGCAGCATGAGAAGAAAAAGCTGCATGACTGTTATTGGTTAAGCAGTGTGCTGACCTTTTGGCTGCATAAATTAAGCTTGGAATGCAGGAGATTGCAGAGGGAAAGCTGACTTGTGCACATGTGCTTAGTAATAATTAGGGCAAAAACTTCCCGGGGAAAGTACCTTTTTTCAGGGAAAACTGGCCAGTGCATGTCACGCACACATTATCTGATGCTGGAGTTTATCAGTGCTGCCTACTTAGTCATTCTCATGTCACATGAAACAACTACTGGGGAGAAACACTTCTCACTAAGGTATAGTACTGCATACAGTATGTAAAGGTGTAAACTGACTATAGTTCCCCTTTAAATATGTATCTCAAAGGCGATTTTGTGGACACAGAAATCTGCAGCTTTTGGTTTATTACTAACAGTTCTGTTGTAAATCATTTGAGACAGTTATGGGAAAGTACTTGCTGTAAAAAATCATCAAAATATAGAGAAGTTACAACTGCAATTGTGATGGCTTTTTTCATGCACTAATCTGAATTATTTTCATTTTGAATCATCAGTTAAGTAAGTTGCAAATCATTACTCTTACCACACATTAACATTTTAAAAACTGCCAACTACATCATTAAAATGTGACTGTGGGCTGATTGGACAATTGTTTCTATATGATTCAGTGAAATCTTCAGATATATCAAATGCACCACCCCATCTCAGGTGGGAATTCACCATAGTGCGAAGTGAGGTCTGGATCCTTCGGCTCACTTCACACATGCTGCTGAAAACAGATTTCATCCATACTAATAGACAATAACTGAATAGGCTGGCAACTGGTCCAGTGAGGAATGTGACTCATAGGCAAGGTATAATGGCACAAATGTAAATATTTGCACATAGCACCAAATTAATGCATGTGCCAAAAGAAGAAATGCTAAATCCAAGCTACTGAAAGCAGTGATATTTTTGTTTCCTTTAACTATATAAAAAAAAGCAAGTCATAAATCAGCACTGTTAGGGGCAATATAAATCTCATGCTGTTCGATGGTCTGGACATTAATTCAAAATGGTGGAAGTGAGTGTCCAAATCTTACTGTGTTTGATCATCTTAATCATATAGTTTTCTTTTTGTATAAAAGTACAGGCAGCAGAATGAAGGAAGAAGGACTGCTTTTCCATCCTGAGGAACACAGAGTAAAATTAAATCTTTCCTTCCTACGGCTGTCCTTGGTCAAATCAGAGATTGTGTAAAAATAGCTCATGTCCCTTGTGCTATGATTATTGCCAACTTTTTGACTTTTAATACTTTTTAATTAGGTTAACACTATGCACCATGATCTTTATATAAAGAGACAATGCTTCTGGGGTTTATGAGACTTGACAATGTAGTCTGCTGAGTTAACCTAGCAACTGCTACAGATGCTCTTGGAAACCAAAGTTGATATATGTAACACAATTAATTCTGTGTTTTCTTCATCTACAAAAATATACATTTCCAACACATCATTTTTTATACTGATAGCACATATGGAGGTTGAACCTTTAGTATATTAACGCACCTATACTCTTTAGGGTTTTATGCACAATACAAACATTTACCGGATTCCCACCTGTTCACTTTTTTTCTGTGTTTTTAATTTGGATCCATGAACACTAAGGGGGCAATTATTTTAAGTCCAAAGTAGTCCCATGGAATCCTAGGGTATCAAATATGGCCTTTTACCATTTTGGCATTTAGTCACAGTCTATGATTAAATGTCAAACCAGCACAAAACACATAAAAACTACATTGTATCCAATGTTTGCAGTATCAGCCTTTTAAACAAGCAAATAAAGAAGAATAATTTATTGTCCGAGAGTGCCCAGGCTTTGTTTTTCACTTTCAGATTATGTGGAGGTCTGTTCCTCTGAGCACCGGAACAGCTGCATCAACTCGTCAAAAGATCATGGGAACTTACTTTCCTAAATAAGGTACAGGCTGCAGACTGACTTTTTCTTTGAATTTATATTTGAAGCATAACCCATAATTTTGGCCTGATGATGTTTTACATAGGAGTATCCTGATTGTCAGAATAGCAACTTAAATAATTCCAATAACTGTGATATTACTGTTACCCAAAGTTGGATTACACCTGAAATTGTACATAAGCTCAATGCACACAACATCATCATCCTATGTTTACTTACTATCCTCACCCTCATCTTGTCATTGTGCTTATGCATGTGAAGTCACAAGAGCAGAACACCATTCTGACTGCCTGCACATAGGGGGCCCTTATTGTGTGGGTGACTCAGGCAAAACATGTCATGATACAGTAAATTCTCTCACTTACTATACAAAGTTAGAGCTGATTACTGTGTTTGTACAATGTTACTAGTGCCCTGCAAAGTTTATTTTGAAATGTAGCCATATTGCTTGTTCTTCTTGTTACCAAACTAATAAACACAGCCTTCCATAAAAGCCATTGAACAAAGAATACTGACATGTGGTAGCTGGTATATTTAATTCTGTTTATATGTTAATGAGGACACTTTACTTGTTGAATCAGAACACAGTTATTTTTTCAGATAAATCAATGGATTATCTGTGCAAGAATCTGTATGGAGAAAATGGCTGACACCTATCAAACACCTATGGGTCATTCTAGGCTTTGCCATTTAAATTAACATCCATAGATTCTATTTTATTTATAAGAAACAGCTTTGATGAGCCCACCATGAGGCTTTGTAATGTTTACATGGGAAATTTACACATCAGATATAAACTAAACAAATAACACAAAGAAATAATAAAATATGCCACCTAGGCTATTGTTGCCCAGGAATGTCTAGTCAGGTCTCTGCAGGACTCTTCAGTATACTGCTAAGATCAGCTATCATTTACTGATGCACTGTGACATATCTGCACATCTGCACAAATACAGATTAGAAGTCTTTCCACAACCCTTTCCCCTACACTTTTTTTACATAGTTTTATCCTGGAGCTTCCCTTAGCAAAAGTGATTTTCTGAACCACAAGGCCTCTTCATGCTTGAGTTTGCCAATTGCTCAAGACCCATTTTCAATTACATGCTCAGGTTGAGAGAGAGAGAGAGAGGAAAAAATGAGAATCAATGCATAATTTAAACTTCATGAGGGGAGAGAGATTTAGATTTGACTGCCTTAAGCCAATATTCAGCAGTGTCCAGGAACAGTGTGTACCTTATAAGAATACACCACTGCAAGTCTTTTACAGTAAATATTTCAGTCAAACCTATCAACAACATGGTTTACCAATACACTATTCTTCATCAAAGTTTAAAAAGGGGGAGGATGTATAATGGTTGAGCCAGGTCTATGATTTCAGGGACTGTTCACACTGTCATCCATTTCAAATTCTCCTTCCAGCCATCCTTCCGTATCAACTACATCCACCTCACTGCTGCACCACTCCATAGTGTAAAGTGTGTATTTTTTATATTTTTGGGGTGAGAGGGAGCCAACAGTATTGTAAATGCTGGGTAAGGGTTCTAGTTTAGATTTTGGCAGCCAGGTGCAGTGCATTGTTCCATTTTTACAAAACAATTAAAAGTTTTTTGGTACTATTAAGTAAAAATAGCACTCTGTTTACATGGATTTCCCCATTTTAAAATGTGCAACTGTGCACTAGTCTCCGGCTACATAGCGAAGAGCGGGAATATCGGGCAGGTGGTCAAGCATGTGCCCTGTTTTAAAATAATAAAAGCCAGTAGGGATTAAAAATGTTAATAGAAATATATTATAAAAAACCATTTTTTATTGATAAAAAGCAGTGCCTTTAACTAATATTGTTAGAAATACTGAGAAGACCTTAAAGGAAGAGATGTAGATTTGCATCTGTCATTGATGATTCATCTGTTTTTATGTTATTATTCTAAATTTATCACATTCTAAAGTTGCGGTTCTCAACCTAGATCCAATGTCATTGCATCACGTGTCATGTGATGACATTCGGGAGCAATGCCATCACATCCACGTGTCACATGATGACATTCGGGGCCGATGTCATACATAAAGGGACCTGCGCTCACTACTGGATTCACAGCGTGTTCGCGACTCCTATTCAAATGACCTTTTCTTTAAAGGAAAATGGATAATTACTTCCTCAATCTGCAGAGAATCAGTATATGCAATTACACACAAAAAAAAAACAAGTCAAGGTATGAGAATAATACATCTACATCACTAGATGCCAAAAATACACTTTTTTGTATAAAGCATACATATTGTAGTTTCCATAAAGCAACACCAACTCTGTTTAGAAAGCCCTGATTCCTCTTTCAGACTAATGTGTTTCTGCGGATTTATTGCAGATAGGGAAAACAGCCAAACGAAGGTAGTGTACTACCAAAACATTTATTTTAAGTGCATAACATGTTTCGGGCAGAGCCCCTTATCAAATGACCTTTGATAAGGGGCTCTGCCCGAAATATGTTATGCTGTTAAAATAAATGTTTTGGTAGTACACTACCTTCGTTTGGCTGTTTTCCCTATCTGCAATAAATTCACTATATGGATATTGGTATTTGGACGGAGTACCGAGGGATCAGCTGTTTTTCCTAGATAAGGAAATTGAAACACTGTTCCAAGGAAGAAATTCGCATTACAAGTGTTTCTGCGGATTGTGAGTGTCTAACTTCAGATACAATTTCCTGGACACCAGCAGAGATAAACGTGTTTCTAGGAGGTCCAAATTATCTCTACCAACGTGCCAACTTCCAGTAACATACATAATACCCCACCCTTCATCAGAGGTGTAGACCTTGAAAAAATGATATTGCATCATGACACTGATGGGAATTTACAGTGTTTTTTATTATTTATTATTATTATTTATTCTTTCTTATATAGCGCTACTATTTTTACGCAGCGCTTTACAGAGGTTCATCATTCACTTCAGTCCCTGCCCCTTGGAGCTTACAATCTAGTCTCCCTAATTTGTCACACACACAGATTTCCATGAGATTCCACAGATGTAAAGTGGTAAATTTAATTTTGCCTTCAAAATTATCCAGCATCAAACTAGTTAAAAAGCAAATAGTAATTAGGCAAATAATCAGTCAAATTGCATCTGAGAAACTGCACATACATCCAACTGTCAGTCAACTTCTCTGAGATTCAATAGGGCTGAATAGTGTTAGACTAGTAGAATTGCAGCAAAGTTGCATCAAGTTAAATATTTGTATGACAGCATGAGCTGAAATGTGTAATATCATTGTGTTTGTGTAATTTTCATATTGAACAGTGTAATGTGCTTTTTTCCTGAGCAGTCATTCCAATTGACTAGCACAAAACTGTTTAGTGTGAAAGAGGCCTAAAGGACTCCACTAGGGGAAGTGCTCTTCTGCAAGAATTTAATTGATGAAATAGCCATGGACTTTTCTATTTAATGAGGTGCTTTTAATCAGGTGATGGCCTGCTTTTTTCTTTTCACATATTTTCTCAGCGAATTAGAAATAATCACTCATCCAAAAAGCCAGTCAACCAGTCAGTAAGAAATGATAAATCACAATTTTCTGCACCAATTAGCAGAGCATAAACACTTTCATAAGCCTTGTCCTGCAGTTGTTTTATGAATGAGAACGGGCTACTTTCAGACTATAGTAATGTATGTTTCTCCAACTTTCAGAGAAGTACCTTGGGTCCCTTATAACTGTATAATGACTTTCATATGCCACAAAATAAAAATGCAGAAATATACTGAAAATCTCAGGGTTACAACAAAGATTAAAACTTAACAGTAGGAGGGGACAGGGACTCTGGACTGATACCAGGGGACCCGGGTCCAGGAGACAGGACCCAAAAAACAGGATTGCAGAATCCAGAACACCTGGGAGGTCTAATCTGGGCAAAATATCGATAGATACATTACCATTATAGCCTTATGATACATGTAACCCTGAGGGTGATAATTATAATCAGATGGCATGGTTGAAAAGTTGTTAAAGAATGGATTTTGGGTAACACCCAATATTTAGAACAATTTTTCAATTCCAACTTGCCAGTATTTATGAACTGTGTTTTCCAATTCCCTAAAGAACTGGCATTCCTGACATGACATAAAACATCATTTCCTATGTGACAGTGATAAGGTGAAAATAAGAATAATGAAATAGATTTGCTCAGCATGTCTTCTCTTGCAGAATGTCTAAAAATGTGAGCAAGTGCTCAGACATGGAAGTATTGATTAAAGAAGAATTAAAGCTAAAAAAAGACATATTAACAGCTTACTTTTATTAAGTTGAACCGTTGCAGTCACAGCTTCATCTGTACTGCAATTTCACAGCGCTTCGGCTGACACAGGAGCCAGCGCAAAGCTCTGCCGATGTATGTTAAAGGATTCGCACATCATCAAGCTCACTGTTAGTCCAATAAAAAAGGTATCACCAAATACTGCAATACCCATTTTGCATCTGTGGACTAACATGACCATTTTACCCTAATACAGCGGTTCTCAACCTGTGGGTCGCGACCCCAGCGGGGGTCGCGAGGCCATCCCACTGGGGTCGAGAACCGCACTGACACCTGGAAGTACCCGCAGGAACCCTTCTTATAAGGGTTCCTGCGGGGTGACGTCAGCCGTAAACGTCACCACGCGACGCGCGACGTGATGACATTTCGGCCGAACGTCACCACGTGACGCACATACATGATGGCGTTTGGCCAAAACGTCAACACACGCGGCGTGGTGACGTCGGCGCTGTGACGCCAGTGGGGGTCGCGGTCTCAAAAAGGTTGAGAACCGCTGCCCTAATATATATATATATATATATATATATATATATATATATATATATATATATATATATATATATATATATATATACATACATCACAGTAAATAAAAGGTAGATTCCTGCCATTCTTAGCAAATTAAATCAATGTGTACTTAGCAAGTTCTTTTCACAGATAAAATATGTGCATTTCACTGAATTCCTACAACCTGGGCATATCTCTCTCCAGCATCACTGCATTGCAGAATATTTCCAGTTGCTAATTTGCTCTCTTGGTGTAAAAGGTCATTTAATTGCATTTTGTTGAATTACCTGAAAATCTTCAATTGTCTAGATGATTATCTGTCAGATGCAATCAACTATCATTGACAGTGTTAATTAGTAATGGCTGAGCCAAACTAGTATTTTATAACACTCTGCTTTTAGTGCTGCTGAAAGAGCAGCATTTCTCTCTTTTTCTCTATTTTTTCCAGTCCCATTAGTTACATTGTTATTAAGGCTGAAAAAAGACACGTCCATCAAATTCAACTTATAAAAAAATATTCATTTTAAGCTTGGACCAAAGTTTCTCTAAAATGGGAAAAAATTCCTCCCTGACCCCAAGTGGGGATCGGCCTGTATCAATATGCTACTAATTATTATTGATTTAAATAACTACTGATGTTGCGTTAATTTCTGTAACTATCCAAGCCTTTTTTGAAGCACTCCAGACATTTTGCTAGAACCAGTTCCTGAGGAAGACTATTACATAATTTCGCAGCTCTAACAGTAAAGAACCCTTATTGCAGGTGGAGAGTACATCTTTTTTCTTTCATCCTCAGAGAGTGTCTTTTCTTGAGGCTAAATAGTTTGAATTCTTTACGTCTCTCCTTGTAAGCAGTGCCGGCTCTGCCATTAGGCAGAGTAGGCAAATGCTAGGGGCGCCTCCTGCCCAGGGGGGCGCCCCTAGCGCCGGGGAGGGGGCGTGGCGTCGTGGGTGGGTGGGCGCCGTCGAGGGGGCGTGGTGTCGCGGGTGGGTGGGCGCCAGGGGAAGGGGTTGTCGCAGGATGGGGGCGCCGGAAGAGGGGGTGGCGCGGGATGGGGGCGTCGGGGGAGGGGGCATGGCTTCGCGAGGGGGCGGGGTCGGCGGTCCAAGGGGGGGGGGGGCGCCGTTGGAGGGGGGCGCCTAGGGCACCAATAGAGCCAGAGCCGGCTCTGCTTGTAAGGCTAGGTTCACACTAGCGTATTATGCACAACACATAATAAGCTAGTGTGAAAAAAAAAGAAAAAAAAGAAAAACACGCCGAGCGTATTTTTCCTTTGTACTTACCAGTGACAGTGTGAAAGCTCCCTCGGCGTTCACATTACTTCCTGTGTGGTTGCATTTTGGGTGTGGCATATCATACACTGGTCTAAATGCGACATAAAGCATTCCGGACCCAGCGTATGAGCATCATACACTAGTGTGTCCGGAACTAAGTGAATAGTATCAGCTTTCATTGAGTCATTTTTTTTTCTTCACACTAGCGTATTATGCGCTGCGCATAATACGCTAGTGTGAACCTAGCCTAACTGAGGTCCTCTATCCCCCTTATTATTTTTGTTGCCAAATGTTAAACATTAACTTTTCTTAAATGTTTGATTATCATAAACCAATAACTACTCACAGAGATAGTACTGAAATTTTATACATTTATTATAAGTACAATGTTAGCTATAAAATACAAAGTAAAACAACAATTAACTAGTCTGAGTACAACAGCTACAGTTACAAAAAGTATATGCTTATATCTCTATGAGTATGTGTATTTGTGAGTGAGAAAACATGAGAGAGAGTGATGGTAAAGCATTTATACCCAGTAACAAAAATTCTCTCTTTATCAATATGGTCAAGACCAGAGGTGTTACACACCCCTGTCCAAATGTTTACTGTGATTTGACTCCTCTGTCTTCCTAAGGTTTTTGTGTGACAGCACCAAATGCTTACTGATTGACCCTTTCATTACTGGGTAGTATGATGATTACAATATAGTACAGTATATAAAATACATAATATTTTACACCGATATAATTAGTATGAAAATCAACAGTGAAGAACCAAACTTAGGGGGACACAAGAAAATTACTTGTCAAAATGCTACAGCAGCCTTTCATTGAAGAATTTGCCAGAATATGAACTCCAGCAAATTCTATACAATCTTATGGAGACACAAAAAGGAAGGTAATAGCAGTAAAAAGTGCAGTGTTCTCGAAAGCTACTGTGGCACCATTCTATAATGGTCTCCAGGATAGAAAATTTCACTCACTTGCCACCAGATGGAATTGTGTAGCAACACTTACATTTTAATTCATGTGTTCAGCAATCATCATAAATAGATTGTTTAAAGATTGCAATGAACTGTTATACCTACATCTTATGCTGTGTTTATGCTAAATAAAATTTCAGAATAGCAATGTACGTTGTTGTATACAACATGAGAGATAAGAATTCTCCCATCTAATTTTTAGCCGATGTGAAAATAAGATAACATTACTTCATGCATACTTTACCTTTTTTTATATATAAAAGATGAAAAAGAAACTTTTTTTACACAAGTTTATATAGATTCCTATATAATAATAAATATTAATATTTCTTAGCAAAAATAAAAATGATTTGGGTATTCAGCTATGTTTATTGAAGCCAATTATTCAGGACGATAAAGCTTATACTACATGTATGATATAAGGAATATGTGTGTGACTTTCTGGAAAATCTCAAGGGAAACCTATTAATGAATATCTGCCATTTCTCAGGGTATTTGTCTTTATGTTCAGTTTAAATGGAGTACCTATTGATGACTACTTCTAAGGCCATCTCTGGCTTCCAACTGGCTTGCAGATAATGGAGAATTCATGTGTTCTTGCAAATTTAAATGGAATAATCTATGCTAATGTCAACAGTTCACAGAATATATTACCTCTATGGCAGGGGGTCATTCCAAACAAGCAAAACAACAAAGAAACAGTTCAAATAGCTTAATGTTCTTTGACCTGCAGTACTAAGTAAGGAATAGACAACTAGGGAAACACATTAACTTGTCATCAAAAGGAACACCAAAAGAAACAGGATGAATTATAATCTGTAAACTATGTTAGTCTATGTGACCTCTAACTGGTATTTCTTTCTAAGGAAGTTCTTAAATGCCTTTTGTTAAATTATATTTTTAGTATCTTATGCACTCACATAAAATGTGCACCCTCAAAAAGATATAATTAGTTAGAAAAGAAAAGGGCACTAGTGTATAGATTTATTTTTTTTTGTCTGGCAATCTGGTTTCCTCCCTTAATCCAAAAACATACTAGGTTAACTGGAACTTGACTAAAATAGACCAGGTCTGTGTCTGTGTTTGTGTGTACTTGTGTTAGGAAAGGAGATTGTAAACTGTAGTTAATCTATGTATGAGCTGTAGAATATGCTACCACCATATAAATGAGCCCAATAAAAATAAATGACAATAGACATTATCTCACTTTTTCATGAGCTGCTGTCCTGCAGATCTATTGAGGCAGGCTTCACCACCCTTTGTTAGTTAAATTGCTTCCTCTGAAAATGCAGAGCACGCTATTCCCAGGTTCCTTTGTGCGCCTCACAATGGCACTGCACAGATGGCACTGATGTGTGAATCACTCTACTTGCACTAATTGTTTATCCTGGACAGTGACAGCAGGGCTCAGGGAAATGGACTATCCACATCCAGGACAGTATATCCACAAATTATTGGAAGATGGTGGCATCTGCCATCCTCCTATGTCCACATCAACATTGGTCTCAAAGGCAGCATTAAATCACTGAACCTCTGTCTCTCTTAGTTTTTATTCATGCTTCAATGAAAAGGCTTGGTGGGACACCATTAGCTAAATGAACAGTTACAGTCACCAATTAGTGCCACTCTTTCTACTAAGATAAGCAATTACCTTATTAATTTATGTGTGTACATGTGTGCATATGCAAATTCAATCTTTGAACACAGACAGAAAGACAAACTCCTCCCTCTTATTTATGCTTCTATTTATATCATTATGTTATTAGTATTATTTTTCTCAAGCTGTTTTGATAGAATGTGTTAAGTACCCCCTGCTGCCTACGAATCAATTCAGCCACAACAATGATGGAGAAATGCTTATATTATATGTTATAATCCTGCATCATTTTACTCAATCTGATGTTAATAAGAGGACTGTCCCTTCTGACACAGAAAGATAGGAAGCTATGTTCCAAAGTTTAGAACATTTTTTTAAAATGTGCAACTACACTAATATAATGCAATGTAGCCTCAGCCAAATCAAAGCATAGTGAACTGTACAAATTTGCTTTTTGGGTGATCATGTACAACATACATCCAGTTTTACTCTTTCAATCAACTTTACATGTAGTGGAAATAAGAGAGAGACTGTTAGCAGGGCCAGGCTAAGGGGGAAGCAGCTGCCCAGGGCGCTGCTGGAGGGGAAGCACTATCGTGGTA